>JANCRA010000247.1:0-188688 GCA_024362935.1 Setophaga petechia
GGGCCATTGCCAGGGACTGCTGCCATGGACGCTGCACTGACCCCACTGCTGGGTTTGGGCGCAGGGCAATGCTCATCAGCTGAAGCTTCCTTGGAAACCACCTTGTTGTGGTCTGTGGTGGCTGTGGATGCAACCTCCTCCAAGAACGTCTTGTGCCAATGGGCAGGAGCCACAAGAGCACCAGCGCACACAGACAGACCGACACAGACACACAGACACAGACACAGACACACAGACAGACACAGACACACAGACACACAGACACACACACAGACACAGACACACACACACACACACACACACACACAGCAGCAGCTCAGCAGTTGAGACACGGGAGCGTCCAGGCATGGAGTTTTATCAAGGGGTTTTTTTGGGTCAAATGCTCCTGGGGTCCAGGGGTTAAACTCAAAGACAAAGGAGGGTTTAGGGTATAAATACAGGAAAAGAGGGGCTGGAGGAGACCATCAAGAATCTAAGAGTTTAGAGGTAGTATACAGGGAAAGGGACTGATAGTAAATGCCAGGGTGGATAGGCAGGGACATCAAGTAATGGGAAGACAGGGAAGGGAGAACTCTCTAGAACATGAACATATGAGGGTAATAGGGGTAGGAAAGGCCAATGGGCCAATAGGGAGGAAATAAATGGGAGAAATTAACATAGTGTTGCAGAGCACTATGGGGGAAGCCTCTTCCCTCACTCTGAGCTCAGAGTTCCTCACCCGCAGCCTAAGGTGCATCTCTCCAGGGCATTGCTGTTGACCTCTCCCCAGTGAGCTCACAGGTCTCCAAACACACACAGGAGATGTCTGAGGCCATTCATCATTTCTCTGCTCTCCAGCACTGAGGTAATCGACTCTGGCTACAGCTCTGAGCTCGTGCCCATGGCAACCACCCCTGGCATTGGGGCTCCATGGAACTACTCTCAGGAAACCCCCAAGAGCTGGGGAGTGCTCCAAAACCACCTCAGAAACGTGAGATACCTCAAAATCTCTTCAGAAATGTGGAATATCCAAAAACTCACTCAGTAACGGGCTCCCCCTCCCTTTATCATCCCCAAACTTTGGCTGTCTCATTCCAGACCCCAGTTGACCACCCCAATCCCAACTCCAACCCATCCCACTTTTGCTGGACATCAAGACTCCCTTCCCAAGCTGTATTTCCCCCATTTCACACCTCCCAAACCCCATCCCACCCATCCTGCCCCACCCAGTGCTCATCTCACCCCTCCTGATTTGCATCCCACTTTGCCCAATCTCCTTCCAACCCCATTTCACCCTGAGGGGCTGTGGAATCAAGAAATTTTGGGATTGAGTAGTTTTCAGGGGCATTGAGCAGTTTTGAGCGGACAGATCAATCCGTCTCATCTTTTGGAGTGCCAATAAATAAAGACAATTGAACCAAATACCCCCAAAACTCCCCCATATACTCCCAGATATCTCCTGGAATCCAAAATTCCTCCAATACACAAGTGAAATGTGAGGTTTTAGATGCCTTTGATGAATTTGTTTATTTTTACCCCAGTTTTCTGTGTTTTGAAGGGAGAGAAATAAATCAAAAGATAATTAGAGGCAAAATAAAAGGAACACCAGCCACTCCCCACTGTGTATCACAGGGACTGTGGGTCACCAGGGCTCTGACCAATGTGGGTCCTCTGATGGGGATGGAGCTGGAGCAGTGCATGAAGCTCTTCCTGCAGTCGGGGCTCTCACAGGGCTTCCCTCACCGGTGCCTCCGTTGGTGTCGGGTAAAGAACGAGCGGCCTGAGAAGCTCTTCCCACCCTGGGGACACTCGTGGGGCCTCTCCCCGGTGTGGATGCGCCGGGGGGTGACGAGGGTGGAGCTGTGCCTGAAGCCCATCCCGCAGTCGGGGCAGCGGAAGGGCCTCTCCTCGGTGTGAATTCGTTTATGTACAAGGAGATGGGAGCTGGTGTGAAACCACTTCTGACACTCGGGACACTCGTAGGGCCTCTCCCCAGTGTGGGACCTCTGGTGGACAACCAGGTCGGACCTGTGGCTGAAGCTCATCCCACATTCCAAGCACTCATGGGGCCGTTCCCCAGTGTGGATCCTCTGGTGGCAGATCAGGTTGAATCTCTTCCTGAAGCTCTTCCCACACTCCAAGCACTCATAGGACTTCTCCCCATCATGAAGCTGCTCGTGGACCACCAGCTCTGAGCTCTGGCTGAAGCTCTGTCCACTTTCCTGGCACAGGGTGGGTCTTTCCTCCTCAGAGCACCCTGGGCTGGGCTTGGAGCCTCTCCTCCTGTGGGATCTCTGGGGCTTTTCCTCCCCATTGGATTCCTGCACTGTGGAGACACTCAAAATGGCCTCTTCCATGAGGTTCTGCTGCCATGGGGATTTGTCATCCCTGGTCTCCATCCTCAGCTCCTTGTCTGTGGGAGGAAGAACAAGGAGAGGATGGGATTTGCCTCCGTGCCAGAGGGAAGGGAAAGGAGATCCCCCCAGTGCATCCCCAGCAGGACGGGGTTGGCAGCAGGGTTGTCCTGCAGCCGGGGGCCGTGCTGAGCTGGGAGATGGAGCAGGAGAGAGGGGGAAAGGGGCACTGACTTCCTCCTCACCTGCCTGGGTGTCCAGGGGCGTCTTCCTCTTCCTTGAAGCCTCCTCCTCCTCCATTCAGCCAAGGTTTGGGAATGGGAAATCCTGGTTTGGGAAAAAACAAGGTGTGAATGCCTTGGGTTGGGGATTCCTCCCAACCAAATCCATCTCCAGAAGTCATCTGGTGTCCATAAAAACTTCCAAAAATCAAGAGTGAATAAAAAAAGCCACCAGGAGTGTCCCATTTCCAGTCTCTTCCCTCTGGGGTTCTGGTGGTCCCCCGTCTCAGGGTGCTGGGGATCCCATGGGTCCTGGGGATCCCCCTCCTCAGGGTCCTGCTTAGGGATGCTGGGGGATTTCAGGGTCCCCCACTCCAGCAACTTGGGGGTCCTCTCTCTTCCCACCACCCTGTCCTGGATTAGGGAAAATTTGGGAGAAAACCTCCAAAGGGGTTTTCTCTAAAAAGCAAATTCAAGCAGTCGCTTCCCTAACCGGTTCGGGAAAAGATTTCCTCAGAGAAAAGGACAAAAAACTGTTTATTTAACAGGCAAAGCATTCACCAGCACAAAAAAATGAACAATACTAAACAATAAAACTTCATGCTGCTCCAAAAGAGATGACAAACTCAGAAAGTCCCTCCGTGGGCTGTAGCTTGGCTCACTCAGTCTCTTCTCAGTCTCTTATCACTCTCTTATCAGTCCCTCCAGCACTGGAAATGCCACGGCCCAGGCCCAGCCCAGTGGGTCACAGGTGGGAGCTGCCAGGGGTGTTCTGGGTGTTCATCCAGAGCAGATTTAAACAGCTCCAAAGAAAAAGAAAAACCACAGTCCAGGAACTTCCTTGCCCCAGTGGGATAAAAACGAACTAAAACCAAACTAGAGCTCTGTCCTGCTGTCGGTCCGACTACAGACAGGTGTTAAGTTTTTCTGTTCTGTTTTGGTGTGCAGCTTTTAGCTTTATATTAAGTGTTACTGGGATCTTTTCACAGGGTAGTGAAGACAAAACAATCCTGTTCCAGCTGGAGCTTCAAGGACAATCTCTTCAAACTTCAGGCCCAAAGCATAAACAACATGAAAAGAGGAGAGCAGTCAAGCAAGCAAGGAGGATGAAACTTCATAATTGGAAGCTATTAATTGGACAGTTAACTTCTATATGCAAATAGACTAAAACCTTATAAAAATGTGAGATCTTATGACTCTCTTTCGCTCCCATTTTGGAGCCATCCAGGCAGAGCCAGAACAGTGGGTCCGGTATGGCCGGAGAGTGGCCTTTGAAGGCACTTCAATAAAAATGCACTTTATTCCTCTTAGCTTTGTCTGGCCTCTGTTCCAGCTCCTTAAGGGATTGCAACAGCCCAGAAGCCGGAATGCAGAGGAGTGAGTGCAGTTCCTGAAAACAAACTGCAGCTTCTTCCTCCTCCCCTTCGCTCTCAGAACCGGCCTTAAAGGTGCAGAACTGATTTCTGGGCTAAACAGACCGATGGGGTACGAGCATCATGAAGTCACCCCAGGACACGCCCCTCTCAGGGTCAGAGGGTCCCGTCCCCGCCTCATCTCCGGGCTGCCGGGGGTCCCCCAGCTCCGGTATCGCCCATTCCCCTCTCCCCGCCCCGGGGGTCCCCCGTTCCACAGCCCCGGGTCTCACAGGGATCCCCAAAACCAATGTCCCGCCCCGTCGGTACCGGGCCATGTCCACGTGGACTCCCCAGGACCCTCCCGAGGGGCGATCGCGGCTCCTCTGCCCCCGAAAAAGCTCCTCTAAGGGAGCCCGGAGATACCCGGGGCTCGAGTCCGGGATCTGCCGGCTCCGAACGCTCTCCAAAAAATCCTCCCGGAGAGCCCTGGCTGGAGCCGGGGCGAGCTCGGCCTCTGCCCTCACCTGCGGCTCGGGGCTGGGGGCGATGCTCCCGGGCAGGGGGGGCTGCAGGCTCAGCGTGCGGGCGCTGCGAGCGCCGGGATTCTCCCGCTCCTGCTCTTCCTCCTCTCCCTCCTCTTCCTCCCGCATTTCCTCCGCTCCCAGACCGGACCCCCCTTTCCCACCCCTCTGCCCCGCGGCCGCCGCAGCACCGGCTGCTGGGTGGGGGAGCCCCCGATCGGCCCCAGGGGTGGGCAGGGGGCTCGGGGACCCCCCCGGGGCGGATCCGTCCCCCCGGCCCGAGCCCCAAATTCCGCTCCGGGGCCGCCGGGCTCTGCGGGTCCGCCTGGCAACCGGTGAGTCATCGGCGAGAAAAGCTCTGGTTGGCTGGAAATTGTTTAACGACTTCTCTGATTGGCTGGATTTGTGAAAGGCGCTGCACCCTGAGGGGGTCCCTGGGAGCTGCGGGATCCGGGCCGGAGAATTTTCCTATTTCTTTTTGTTCTCTGAGACCTTTTTCCGATTTTTCTCTCCCTCTGAGAACTTTTTCCTATTTCTTTCCCTTCCTCTGAGACCTCTTTCCGATTTCTTTCTCTCCCACTCTCCTCCCCATTTCTTTTTCAGTTCCATCCAAGTTCAATCAAATCCGCAGGTTGCGCTCCCACGCTCTCATTTGCTCCTTCACTGGGGCCGAGGCGTCCCTCCCTCGCGAACTCGTAACCCATGGGCTGGGTCCCTTCCCACCCCAGTTGTTCCAGGATTCTGTCGGGGACTCGCTTCCCTTCTTCCCTCTGCTTCCACCTGGAAACGTCCTGGAAATGCCCGGCAAAGTCACCTTTGCTGTGTGCCCTGGGAGCCCCCAGAGCTGCTGGCCCTTGTCCCCTGGCCCTGCACAGCTCCTTGGGAGGCACGGCAGGAGCAGCACCCTGGGAGCCTCGGGAATGCCCCTCTGGGATCCATGGCACACACTCCCAGGGGCTGGAATTCCAGTTCCCAGCCAGAAAAAGATGTTCCTGCCCTGGAAGGCAAAGGTGTTAAGAAGGAGCCAAAAGTCAAGTGAAGTAAGATTCTACAGTGACATTTCACTGCCAGCCTTCAGAACTTCAACCATGGATTTTGTAGCTCCTGGATTGGGAATTAAATCAGGGCAGGGTTTTTGGTGGCAGCTGCCCTGGGTCAAGGGAGACACTGAGAGAGAAACAGAGCAGACAAAGAGAGGCAGGAGAGAAAGGAGAACACAAACACAATGAGCTGAGTAGGTGACACTGAAAACAGACCAGAACTGACTAAAAAGGAATATGAGAAAAGGAAATAATTTTGCACCTCTTATTTACTATCAAAATACAATTTCTTCCCTTTCTCACACATGGCCTCCCAGTGTCATTCAGCAGGGATGTCAGAAAGTTCTTAATTCTGGGTGGATGTTCCAGGCTGCAGCCACAAGCAAACAGGGAATGGGGATTTTCCTGCTCCTGGGCAGTTTGACATCCTCAGCTGAGGAGAGGAGCAGACACCAGAAGAAAAGGGCAGCTGGGCTTCATCCTCCTACAGGAAAGAGAGGGGAGGGGAATCTCTTGTCCTGTCTGCAGCTGCTCCCACAGGGATGTGAGGGCTGATCCCAGAGCCCCAAGGGTCACAGTCAGGGCTGCCCTCAGGGAATGCTTGCCTGGCGTTGAGGGGCAGCGTGGGAGCACCTGGATCTTGGAGCACCCAGCTGCCCCCCATGTTTGGAGGTGTCCTGGGTTGGCTGTATGATGCTTTTATCCCCAATCGTCTTCTTCTGTTTGTGCCAAATAGTAAGTTTTGCACCTTTAAGACTTATTGCAGACAGTGAAGGGGGAGAGAAAATGCAGGGTTTTTTTCCCTCCAGATACTCCTGTCACTCCCCCACATTCTTTCTGCGGGCCGGCGGTTGTTGTCTGCAGAAGACGACGGCCAGAGCGCTTCTTGGCTTTTTAGTTAGTTTTTAGCTAGCTGAGGCAAAGAAGTTCCCTGGACTGTGGTTTTTTTTTCTTTTTTCCCTTTTTTCTTTGGACTTTTTTGAAACCTGCTCTGGATTGAACACTCAGGGAAGCACCGGCTGCTCACATTTCTGGCCCACTGGGCCGGGTCTGGCCTGCGACAATTCCAGCACTGGAGGGACTGATCAGAGACTGAGTGAGCTGCAACCCGGGGTCGGGGTTTTCTCATTGTTTGATATTGTTTTAGTTTTATTGTTTAATAAACAGTTTTTTTCCACCCTTCTCCAAGGAGGTACTGTTTTCCTCCCGGACCAGTTGAGGGGGGAGGGGCCGATTGGATCTGTTTTCTCACTGGAGCTACTTTGGGGAATATTTTCCCAAATTTACTCTAAACTTGGACAAATACATAATTGGCGACCAGACGTGGGGCTGGAGAATGTGGAAAAAAGCTCTATTAATTGTGTGTTTGTGGTTGTTAAAGCAGTCAGTAGCCATGCTGTTTGGATCCATAATGTCCTTGGGGGTGAAAGCCTTCGTGTGGCTCTGGGCTCAAGATCTTTTTGAGATTTCAATGCCTTTCTTGTCACTAGGAATATGGTCCATAACAGGTAATTTTTGCGGTACAGGGGTAGGGATTGGAATAGCTGTTGTGCTGGCCTTGGTGACGATGATTTATAAAGCGTTTACAAAGGTACTGGCATCTGTTTACAACATGTATGGTTTATGGTTCCTTCATCCTACCCTGCATCCCAATTCCAGTAGTACATTTTGGGAATTTATTAGTAATTACACTCAGTCTAGTAATTACACTCAGTCTGGTACAGGAGGAGTCGAGAATATGGCTTTCCAGCCTTTCTTTTCCTTCTTCTCCTCTGGATCTGTGATGTCACTTTTTGAGAATGTTCAGTTTCCCCTGAATGTTAAAGAGACCATCTTTCTGGTATTTAATCTGGTAGGCTTCCTCTATGTTGTCTGTAGCCTCTCTAGAGTGAGGGCTGAGATATCCAGAGGAGCTGGTGAGACCCCTGACCCAGAATCAGATGTAGGTGTGAAAAATCCTGAGTGGTGTGGAGAATGGGAAAATATAGGCCAAACCCTGAAGGAATTTTCTGATCCTGTAGACTGGGATTTTCCACGGGAACAAATTCAGAACCCAGCTGAGGTGGGGAAATACCTAAAAGAGAAGTGCCATGACGATTCTAAGGAAAAGAGGCTTATTGCAATAAGCTGAGCCCTGGCCTATGCTTATCGCACTGTGTTAGATAGTGTAGGGCAGCAGACAGGCAGGGGGGCAGGGAGATAAATCAGCTATCCCAGTCACTCAAGCTGTAGCCAACAGCCCAGACTCGAAGCCCGCAGCCAAACCAGACGGTGAGCCTAAGCCAGCATCTAAACCCATGGCTGTTGCTACCAGTACTAGAAGTGGGAAACGCACAGAAAAAACTAATCGACCAGCAGATGATGACGATGATGATGGTGATACAGGAGAAGGAACCTCGATGCCTCCTGACGTAAAATCAGGAGTCAAAGCAGCAGGTGCAAGATCAGACACAAATACTGAGACCTTTTCCCTGAAGGACCTTCGTGGCCTATGGAAGGATTACACCCGACGACCTGATGAATCCATAATTAGTTGGTTAGTCCGTCTCTGGGATGCTGCAGGCGAGGCTACAATTCTGGATGGCACTGAAGCAAGGCATTTGGGGTCCCTGTCACAGGATCCTGTCATCGACCAAGGAGTGATGAGGGGGGCTAATCCACGCAGCCTCTGGTCACGGGTCTTGGATAGTGTTGCACAAAGATACCTGTGTGCAGATGATCTTTATATGCAACAAACTCAATGGAAGACCATAGAGCAAGGGATCCAACGCCTGAGAGAAATGGCAGTGGCAGAGATTATCTTCTCAGATGACGAGACAACTAAGAACCCAGACCTTGTACCATGCACACCTGTGATGTGGCGAAAACTTGTGCGACTTGGGCCACATGAATATGCTTCTGCCTTAGCCATAATGAAGAGGGATGAGAGGGAAGAGACTGTGCTAGATATGGCAAGGAAGGTCTGAGCATATGCAGATGCTGTGCATGGCCCAACACATGCCAGAATCTCAGCGGTGGAAACACACCTGCAGAAATTAGAGGATAAGATAGAGGAGAATCATAAGAAGCTCAGAGAGGAGATTAAAGAAGACCTTCTCCAAGTATCGGCAGTACAGATCAGAGGTTCTGGTATCCAAGGCAGATGTTTCCCAGATGGTGAGAGACGGTACACCCCACAAGCTGAGCTGTGGTTCTACCTGCGTGATTGTGGAGAAAACATGGGGAGGTGGGATGGAAAACCTACTGCTGTTCAAAGCGAAAGTTCCCTCTACGCACCATGCCACCAGTGCCACATGGAGCAAATGGATTGCTGTTATCACACAGCGCGCCCGTATTGAAAAACTGAATCGCCCTGGGATTCTGGAAATAATTACAAACTGGCCGGAAGGTGAAAACTTTGGTCTCGCTGATGAAGGGGAACAAGAAGTGACACGGGCTGAAGAAGCTCCACCATACAACCAACTGCCAGCAGAGGATACACGATACGCTCTCTTTACTGATGGTTCTTGCCGCATTGTGGGAATGAACTGGAAGTGGAAAGCAGCTGTATGGAGCCCCACACGACAGGTCGCAGAGGCCACTGAAGGAGAAGGTGGATCAAGTCAACTTGCTGAACTCAAAGCCGTTCAACTGGCCCTAGACATTGCTGAGAGAGAGAAGTGGCCAAAGCTCTACCTCTACACTGATTCATGGATGGTAGCCAATGCTCTGTGGGGATGGCTGGAGAGGTGGAAAGAGGCTAACTGGCAGCGTAGAGGAAAACCAATTTGGGCTGCTGAAGAGTGGAAAGACATTGCTACCAGGGTAGGGAAACTGCCTGTGAAGGTCCGCCATGTGGATGCCCATGTTCCCAAGAGTAGAGCTAATGAGGAACACCAAAACAATGAGCAAGTAGACCAGGCTGCAAAAATAGAGGTGTCAAAGATAGATTTAGATTGGGAACATAAAGGAGAGTTATTCCTAGCTCGATGGGCCCATGATGCCTCAGGGCATCAGGGCAGGGATGCCACCTATAAGTGGGCACGAGACCGAGGGGTGGACCTAACCATGGACAGTATTTCTCAGGTTATCCATGACTGTGAGACGTGTGCTGCCATCAAGCAGGCCAAGCGAGTGAAGCCCCTGTGGTATTGGTGGTATCCCTGTGGTATGGTGGACGGTGCTCCAAGTACAAGTATGGGGAGGCCTGGCAGGTTGACTACATCACCCTGCCCCAGACACGCCAAGGCAAGCACTGTGTGCTGACAATGGTGGAAGCCACCACGGGATGGCTGGAAACCTACCCTGTGCCTCATGCTACGGCCCGGAACACCATCCTGGGCCTTGAAAAGCAAGTTCTGTGGAGACATGGTACCCCTGAGAGGATTGAGTCAGACAATGGGACTCATTTCAAGAACAGCCTTGTCAACACCTGGGCTAGGGAACATGGCATTGAGTGGGTGTACCATATTCCCTACCATGCACCAGCTGCAGGCAAAGTGGAGAGGTACAGCGGACTGTTCAAAACCACATTGAAAGCATTAGGTGGGGGAACTTTCAAAAACTGGGAGCAGCATCTGGCAAAAGCCACCTGGTTAGTTAACACCCGAGGCTCTACTAACCGAATGGGCCCTGCCCAGTCTGAGCCTTTGCATAGAGTGGATGGAGACAAAGTCCCAGTGGTACATGTCAGAGGTTTGTTAGGGAAGACAGTTTGGATTAACTCTGCCTCGAATACTGACAAACCCATTCGTGGGGTTGTTTTTGCTCAGGGACCAGGTTGCACATGGTGGATAATGCAAAAAGATGGAAGAGCACGATGTGTACCTCAGGGAGATCTGATTGTTGGATAAAACCTATGTGTAAATATCACTGTTTGCTGAATGCTATTGCCATTATCTGTATATAGCTGTATAATGAATGTATAATGCATGTATTTATAGAGTTAGAATTTATATTAGTTTTGGTAATAAGCAGACGATATGGGGATAAGGGGTGGAATGTCCTGGGTTGGCTGTATGATGCTTTTATCCCCAATCGTCTTGTTCTGTTTGTGCCAAATAGTAAGTTTGCACCTTTAAGACTTATTGCAGACAGTGAAGGGGGAGAGAAAATGCAGGTTTTTTTTCCCTCCAGATACTCCTGTCACTCCCCCACATTCTTTCTGCGGGCTGGCGGTTGTTGTCTGCAGAAGACGACGGCCAGAGCGCTTCTTGGCTTTTTAGTTAGTTTTTAGCTAGCTGAGGCAAAGAAGTTCCCTGGACTGTGGGTTTTTTTTCTTTTTTCCCTTTTTTCTTTGGACTTTTTTGAAACCTGCTCTGGACTGAACACCCAGGGCAGCACCGGCAGCTCACATTTCTGGCCCACCGGGCCGGGCCTGGCCTGTGACAATTCCAGCACCGGAGGGACTGATCAGAGACAGTGAGCTGCAACCCGGGGACGGGGTTTTCTGTTTGTTTTTTTTTTTTTTTTAGAGTGACAAAGGGTCTCATTGTTTGATATTGTTTTAGTTTTATTCTTTAATAAACAGTTTTTTTCCACCTTTCTCCAAGGAGGTATTGTTTTCCTCCCAGACCAGTTGAGGGGGGGAGGGGCCGATTGGATCTGTTTTCTCACTGGAGCTACTTTGGGGAATTTTTTCCCAAATTTATTCTAAACATGGACAAATACATAATTGGCGCCCAGACGTGGGGCTGGAGAATGTGGAAAAAAGCTCTATTAATTGTGTGTTTGTGGTTGTTAAAGCAGTTAGTAGACATGCTGTTTGGATCCATAATGTCCTTGGGGGTGAAAGCCTTCATGTGGCTCTGGGCTCTAGACCTTTTTGAGATTTCAATGCCTTTCTTGTCACTAGGAATATGGTCCATAACACGTAATTTTTGCGGTACAGGGGTACGGATTGGAATAGCTGTTGTGCTGGCCTTGGTGATGATGATTTATAAAGCGTTTACAAAGATACTGGCGTCTGTTTACAATATGGATGGTTTATGGTTCCTTCATCCTACCCTGCATCCCAATTCCAGTAGTACATTTTGGGAATTTATTAGTAATTACACTCAGTCTAGTAATTACACTCAGTCTGGTACAGGAGGAGCCGAGAATAAGGCTTTCCAGCCTTTTTTTTCCTTCTTCTCCTCTGGATCTGTGATGTCACTTTTTGAGAATGTTCAGTTTCCCCTGAATGTTAAAGAGACCATCTTTCTGGTATTTAATCTGGTAGGCTTCCTCTATGTTGTCTGTAGCCTCTCTAGAGTGAGGGCTGAGATATCCAGAGGAGCTGGTGAGACCCCTGACCCAGAATCAGATGTAGGTGTGAAAAATCCTGAGTGGTGTGGAGAATGGGAAAATATAGGCCAAACCCTGAAGGAATTTTCTGATCCTGTAGACTGGGATTTTCCACGGGAACAAATTCAGAACCCAGCTGAGGTGGGGAAATACCTAAAAGAGAAGTGCCATGACGATTCTAAGGAAAAGAGGCTTATTGCAATAAGCTGAGCCCTGGCCTATGCTTATCGCACTGTGTTAGATAGTGTAGGGCAGCAGACAGGCAGGGGGGCAGGGAGATAAATCAGCTATCCCAGTCACTCAAGCTGTAGCCAACAGCCCAGACTCGAAGCCCGCAGCCAAACCAGACGGTGAGCCTAAGCCAGCATCTAAACCCATGGCTGTTGCTACCAGTACTAGAAGTGGGAAACGCACAGAAAAAACTAATCGACCAGCAGATGATGACGATGATGATGGTGATACAGGAGAAGGAACCTCGATGCCTCCTGACGTAAAATCAGGAGTCAAAGCAGCAGGTGCAAGATCAGACGCAAATACTGAGACCTTTTCCCTGAAGGACCTTCGTGGCCTACGGAAGGATTACACCCGACGACCTGATGAATCCATAATTAGTTGGTTAGTCCGTCTCTGGGATGCTGCAGGCGAGGCTACAATTCTGGATGGCACTGAAGCGAGGCATTTGGGGTCCCTGTCACAGGATCCTGTCATCGACCAAGGAATAATGAGGGGGGCTAATCCATGCAGCCTCTGGGAACGGGTCTTGGACAGTGTTGCACAAAGATACCTGTGTGCAGATGATCTTTATATGCAACAAACTCAGTGGAAGACTATAGAGCAAGGGATCCAACGCCTGAGAGAAATGGCAGTGGCAGAGATTATCTTCTCAGATGACGGGACAACTAAGAACCCAGACTTAGTACCATGCACGTCTGTGATGTTGCGAAAACTTGTGCGACTTGGGCCACATGAACATGCTTCTACATTAGCCATAATGAAGAGGGATGAGAGGGAAGAGACTGTGCTGGATATGGCAAGGAAGCTCTGAGCATATGCAGATGCTGTGCGTGGCCCAAATGCCAGAATCGCAGTGGTGGAAACACATCTGCAGAAATAAGAAGATGAGATAGAGGAGAATCATAAGAAGCTCAGAGAGGAGATTAAAGAAGATCTTCTCCAAATCTCGGCAGTACAGATCAGAGGTTCTGGTATCCAAGGCAGACGTTTTCCAGATGGTGAGAGAGAGTACACCCTACGAAATGAGCTGTGGTTCTACCTGTGTGATTGTGGAGAAAACATGGGGAGGTGGGATGGAAAACCCACTGCTGTTCTGGCACGACGGGTGCGTGAATTGAAGGAAGCCACCAAAAGCAAAGTAACTTCAGTTGCCCATAGCCAAACTGCCAGGTATGATGATGATGACATGTCCGATACCCTTGAAGGAACATCCAAGACATATGCCCAGGGAAAGAAGGATAACCAGGCTTAGAGAGGCCCTGCCTCTAGCCAGGTAGAGGCCAGGGAAAATCATGTTTTCTGGTCTGTGTGGATTTGTTGGCCTGGCACATCAGAACCACAAGAGTATAAAGCTTTGGTTGATACAGGTGCGCAATGTACATTAATTCCGTCGAGACACGTGGGGACAGAGTCTGTCTCCATTGCTGGTGTGACAGGGGGATCCCAGGATTTCACTTTGGTGGAAGCTGATGTGAACCTGACTGGGAATGAGTGGAAGAGACATCTTATCGTTACTGGCCCAGAGGCCCCATGTATTTTGGGCATAGACTGCCTTCGAAGTGGGTATTTCAAAGACCCAAAGGGACTCAGATGGGCATTTGGAATAGCTGCTGTAGAGACAGAGGGTGTCAAGCAGTTGAACAGCTTACCTGGACTGTCAGAAATCCCATCTGCAGTAGGACTTCTGAAGGTAGAAGAGCAACGAGTGCCAATTGCCACCTCAACAGTGCACTGCCAACAGTACCAAACGAATCAAGATGCGGTGATCCCCATCCATAAAATGATCCGTGAGCTGGAGAGCCAAGGGGTGGTCAGCAAGACCCACTCACCCTTTAACAGCTCCATTTGGCCTGTGCACAAGTCTGAAAGAGAATGGAGACTGACAGTGGACTATGGTGCATTGAATGAAGTGACTCCACCACTGAGCGCTGCTGTGCCGGACATGCTGGAACTCCAGTACGAGCTGGAGTCCAAGGCAGCAAGGTGGTACGCCACTATAGACATTGCCAATGCATTTTTCTCCATTCCTCTGGCAGCAGAATGCAGGCCTCAGTTTGCTTTCACCTGGAGAGGCGTGCAGTACACCTGGAACCGACTGCTCCAGGGGTGGAACCACAGCCCCACCATCTGCCATGGACTGATCCAGGCTGCACTGGAAAAGGGTGAGGCTCCAGAACATTTGCAATATATTGATGACATCATTGTGTGGGGGAAGACAGCAGCAGAGGTGTTCGAGAAAGGGGAGAAAATCATCCAGATTCTCCTAAAAGCTGGCTTTGCCATCAAGAAGAGCAAAGTCAAGGGACCTGCTCAAGAGATCCAGTTTCTGGGACTGAAGTGGCAAGACGGATGGCGTCAGATTCCCACCAATGTCATCAACAAGATCACAGCAATGTCTCCACCATCCAGCAAGAAAGAAACACAAGCTTTCCTAGGCGCCATAGGTTTTTGGAGGATGCATATTCCCAAATACAGTCAGATCATGAGCCCTCTCTACCTGGTCACCCGTAAGAAGAGCACTTTCCACTGGGGCCCTGAGCAGCAACAAGCCTTTGCACAGATCAAGCAGGAGATTGCTCATGCAGTAGCCCTTGGCCCAGTCAGGACAGGACCAGAGGTGAAGAATGTGCTCTACTCTGCAGCCGGGAACCATGGCTTGTCCTGGAGCCTTTGACAGAAGGTGCCTGGGGAGACTCGAGGCCGACCACTGGGATTTTGGAGTTGAAGCTACAGAGGGTCTGAAGCCAACTACACTCCAAAGGAGAAAGAAATCTTGGCTGCCTATGAAGGAGTCCAGGCTGCCTCGGAAGTAATAGGGACTGAAGCACAACTCCTCCTGTCACCTCGACTACCACTACTGGGGTGGATGTTCAAAGCAAAGGTTCCCTCTATGCACCATGCCACTAGTGCTACATGGAGCAAATGGATTGCTGTTATCACACAGCGCGTCCGTATTGGAAAACTGAATTGCCCTGGGATTCTGGAAATAATTACAGACTGGCTGGAAGGTGAAAACTTTGGTCTTGCTGATGAAGGGGAACAAGAAGTGACACAGGCTGAAGAAGCTCCACCATACAACCAACTGCCAGCAGAGGATACACGATACGCTCTCTTTACTGATGGTTCTTGCCGCATTGTGGGAATGAACTGGAAGTGGAAAGCAGCTGTATGGAGCCCCACAGGACAGGTCGCAGAGGCCACTGAAGGAGAAGGTGGATCAAGCCAACTTGCTGAACTCAAAGCCGTTCAACTGGCCCTGGACATTGCTGAAAGAGAGAAGTGGCCAAAGCTCTACCTCTACACTGATTCATGGATGGTAGCCAATGCTCTGTGGGGACGGCTGGAGAGGTGGAAAGAGCCCAACTGGCAGGGTAGAGGAAAACCAATTTGGGCTGCTGATGAGTGGAAAGACATTGCTACCAGGGTAGGGAAACTGCCTGTGAAGGTCCTCCATGTGGATGCACATGTCCCCAAGAGTAGAGCTAATGAGGAGCACCAAAACAATGAGCAGGTAGACCAGGTTGCAAAAATAGAGGTGTCAAAGATAGACTTAGATTGGTAACACAAGGGAGAGTTATTCCTAGCTCGATGGGCCCATGATGCCTCAGGCCATCAGGGCAGGGATGCCACCTATAAGTGGGCACGAGACTGAGGGGTGGATCTAACCATGGACAGTATTTCTCAGGTTATCCATGACTGTGAGACGTGTGCTGCCATCAGGCAGGCCAAGCGAGTGAAGTCCCTGTGGTATGGTGGGCGGTGGTCCAAGTACAAGTATGGGGAGGCCTGGCAGATTGACTACATCACCCTGCCCCAGACACGCCAGGGCAAGCGCTGTGTGCTGACCATGGTGGAAGCCACCACGGGATGGCTGGAAACCTACCCTGTGCCTCATGCTATGGCCCGGAACACCATCCTGGGCCTGGAAAAGCAAGTTCTGTGGAGACATGGTACCCCTGAGAGGATTGAGTCAGACAACAGGACTCAATTCAAGAACAGCCTTATCAACACCTGGGCTAGGGAACATGGCATTGAGTGGGTGTACCATATTCCCTACCATGCACCAGCTGCAGGCAAAGTGGAGAGGTACAATGGACTGTTAAAAACCACATTGAAAGCATTAGGTGGGGGAACTTTCAAAAACTGGGAGCAGCATCTGGCAAAAGCCACCTGGTTAGTTAACACCTGAGGCTCTACTAACCGAGTGGGCCCTTCCCAGTCTGAGCCTTTGCATAGAGTAGATGGAGACAAAGTCCCAGTGGTACATGTCAGAGGTTTGTTAGGGAAGACAGTTTGGGTTAATTCTGCTTCGAATACAGACAAACCCATTTGTGGGGTTGTTTTTGCTCAGGGACCAGGTTGCACATGGTGGATAATGCAAAAAGATGGAAGAACACGATGTGTACCTCAGGGAGATCTGATTGTTGGATAAAAGCTATGTGTAACTATCACTGTTTGCTGAATGCTATTACCATTGTCTGTATATAGCTGTATAATGAATGTATAATGCATGTATTTATAGAGTTAGAATTTATATTAGTTTTGGTAATAAGCAGACGATATCGGGATAAGGGGTGGAATGTCCTGGGTTGGCTGTTTGATGCTTTTATCCCCAATCATCTTGTTCTGTTTGTGCTAAATAGTAAGTTTTACACCTTTAAGACTTATTGCAGACAGTGAAGGGGGAGAGAAAATGCAGGTTTTTTTCCTCCAGATATTGCACTCACTCCCACACATTCCTTCTCCTGGCCAGCGGTTGTTGTCTGCAGACAGACGACGGACAGAGCTCTTCTTTTGCTTTTTAGTTAGTTTTCAGCTAGCTGAGGCAAAGAAGTTCCCTGGACTGTGGGTTTTTTTTCTTTCCCTTTTCTTTGGACCTCTTGAAACCTGCTCTGGACTGAACACCCAGGGCAGCACTGGCAGCTCACATTTCTGGCCCACCGGGCCAGGCCCGGCCTGCGACAATTCCAGCACTGGAGGGACTGATCAGAGACTGAGTGAGCTGCAACCCGGGGAGGGTGTGTTCTCAGTTCGTCATTTTTTTTTAGAGTGACAAAGGGTCTCATTGTTTGATATTGTTTTAGTTTTATTGTTTAATAAACAGTTTTTTTTCCACCTTTCTCCAAGGAGGTACTGTTTTCCTCCCAGACCAGTTGAGGGGGGGAGGGGCCGATTGGATCTGTTTTCTCACTGGAGCTACTTTGGGGAATTTTTTCCCCAAATTTACTCTGAACCTGGACAGGGGAGTTGGGGAATTTTGGGGGGGTTTATTTGCACTTTGGGGGGTGTTTTTCTGGGTGTGATTTGGGATTTTTGAAATTTTTTGGGTTTTTTTTTAAATTTGGGAGGGATTACTGGGGTTTTGTGAGGATTTGTTAGGATTCTCTTAAATTTTTGGGAGCTTTATTGGAATTTCTGGGGGATTTGGGGTGGTTTTATTGGAATTGTGGAGGCCTTTAGTGGGATTCTTTAAAGGTCTGGATTTTTGGAGGAAATTTTTGGGGATTTTATGAGATTTGGGAGGGCTTTCTAGGGTTTTTTGGGTGTTGCCAGGATTTCTTTGAGTCTTGGGATGTCTTTGGGGGTTTCTGGTGGCTTTGGAGACATCTTTGGAGGATTTGTGGGGCTTAATACGGATGATGGAGGGGTGTTGTTGGGATTTTAAGAGATTTTATGGGTTTTTATTGGGATTCTAGGGTGTTCTAATTTTGTGAGATTTAATTGGGATTTAGTAGGTTTTATTGGGACTTTCAGGGGTTTTAAGGAGATGTTGGTGCCTCTTAGCCCTTCCCCACACCCGGGCACAACCCCAAAGCCCCCTCAGAGCACACGACGCTCCCCAAAATTCCAGAAAATATACCCCAAAGCCCCTAAAAATCAGAATAAAATGCTATAAAATACCAGAGAATCCCACAAAATCCCAGCGGAACTCACCAAAGTTAAAAAAAATTCAAAAATTTCAATAAACCCCCCAAAAAATGAAACCCCACCAAAACCCCAATAAAATGCCCCAAAATCCAACCTCCCGAAATCCATCAAACTCCCCAAAATCGTGTAACCTCCCACAACCCAATAATTCTCTCTAAAAACCAATAATTCACCCTAAACTCCCAACTAAATCCCCCAAAACATCCCCCTCAAATCCCCTGAAACCCTCCAAAAAATCACCTCCAAAATACCCCAAAATCCAAAAACATCCCCACAAAACCAAAAAAACCACCCCCACGCCCCTCCAAAGCTCCCCAAAATGTCCCAAAATTCCCCAAATCCCAAACAAAGCCCCCCAAAATCCCCCCAAACCCCCCCAGACTCAGTGGGCCCGTCCTGGATCAGGGGGCACCGGCCGGTGGAACAGGAGCCACTTCAGGGGGCCCTCAGAGCTTTTTGGGGAGGGGGCACCATGGGAGACCCCCCCAAAAACCGGGGGGGGGGGAACACCTGCTGTGCCCCCTCCCCCTGAAACCCCCAGACCCCTGTTCAGGGTGGGCCTGGGATCCCCCGGGACCCCCAAATCTCCCATGGGACCTCCCTGAGACCCCCCCAGACCCTTCCCAAGACCCCACCCAGGACCCTCCAGACCCCTCCCAAACCCAACTCAGGCTCCCCCAGCCCCTCCCCAGATCCCCCCAGGACCTCTCCCCAAAACCCTCCCAGACCCTCCCACAACCCCCTCCTCGAGACCCCTCTTAGGACCCATCTGCACCCCCCACGTCCCCCCACGATGCCCCAGGACCCCTCCCCAGACTTCCCAACTAGAACACCGTAGAATCTAAACAAAAGCCCACAAAATCCTTTGAAATCCTAATAACCCCAAAAATCCTGATTAAACTCCGCAAATTACCCAAAAATGTCCCCAAAACCATAAAAAGTCCCACAAAATCTCCACCAAGATCCAAAGAAATCCTGGCAACACCCAAAAGATCTTCACAACACCCCCCAAATCCAGTATGGACTCAGCTGCTCTCACTGTGATCCCAGTGTGATCCCAGCTGCTCCCAGCATAATTCCAGATGTTCCCAGTTCCTCCCATTATGATCCCAGTTTCCCCAAGAACAGTCCCAATCCCTCCCAGCAGGGTCCCAGTCGTGCCCAGTTGCCTCCAGGGTAGATTTCAGTTTCCCCCAGCATCGTCCCAGTTGCTCCCAGCATGATCCCAGCTGTTCCCAGTGTGGTTCCAGTGTCCCCAGTATGGTTAGAGACACTCCCAGTATGTTTTAGTTACCTCAGAATGATCCCAGTCTTTCCCAGTTACCTCCAGTTTCCTCTAGCATGATCCCAGTTTCTATCTGTTGCTCAAAGGGTGGTCCCAGTTGCTCCCAGTATGATCCCAGTTGTCCCAGTTGTAGTCTCAGTCCTCTCAGCACGGTTCCAGTGCCTTCCAGCCAATCCCAGTTGCTCCCAGTGTGTCACATTTTCCTCCCAGCATGGGCCCAGTAGCTCCCAGTAAGCCCCAGTCAGGTTCCATTCATACCCAGTATAATCCCAGTATGAGTGCAGCCACTCCCAGTATGATCCCAGTCACTTGCAGTCCAACCCCAGTTGTTCCCAGTCACTCCCAGTCTGATGCCAGTGTCCCCAGTGTGATCCCAGTTGCTCCCAGCATGGGCCCAGCTGTTCCCAGTGTGCTTCCATCACTCCCCTGTGGTTACAGACACTCCCAGTATGGTCCCAGTTGGACCCAGTTGCCCCTGCTCTAGTCCCAGTCACTCCCCAGATGATCCCAGTCCCTCCAGCATGGTCCCACTCACTCCCAGTTGCCCCCAGTGTGGTCCCAGTTCTCCCCAGCATGGTCCCAGTTGTTCCCAGTGTGGTTCCAGTCCCCCCAGTATGGTTCCAGACATTCCCAGTATATCCCAGTTGCCCCCAGCATGTCTATAGTAATTTCCAGGCACTGCCAGTGGCCCCAGTAAGGTGTCAGTTCTCCCAGTATGATCCCCCAGTCATGCCCAGTATATCCCAGTTGCCTCCAGCATGCATCCAGTCCGTCCCAGTTGCTCCAGTTTGCATTCAGCATCATCCCAGTTTCTCTCAGCTGCTCCCAGTAGCCCAAAGTGTGATCCCAGTCGCTCCCTTTCAACCCCAATATGATCCCAGTAAGCTCCAGTTTGATTGCAGGCACATGGCAGCCATCCCAGTATGGTCCCAGTATAATCCCAGTTGTTTCCAATCTCTCCCAGTATGGTCCCAGCTGCCTCCAGCGTGGTTCCAGTTGCTTCCTAGATCAGCCCAGTCAGTCCCAGTATGATGCCATTTGCTGCCAGCAGGCTCCCAGTTGCTCCCAGTCAGGCCCAGCATGGGGGATGATGTGCAGGGTGTGTTCCCAGTCACTCTCAGATACTCCCAGTATTAGTCCAGTCCCTCCCAGTATAATCCAAATCTGAGCCCAGTGTGCTCCCAGTCGCTGCCAGTATGAACCAGTTGTGCTCCACATGGTTCCAGTTGCTCTCTTTCAGCCTCACTTTTGTTTCAGTCCCTCCCAGTATGTCCCAGTGTAGCCCAGTTCCCTCCAGCATGTTCCCAGTCACTCCCAGGTGCTCCCAGTTGGGTTTTTGGGGGGATGTTTGTAGAATGAAGCAGTCCAAGGCTGAGCGGAAAAGGCCCCTCGGGGGGACATCGGGGGGTGGCGGTGGCGGCTGCCGGCAGAGGCAGCCTGGAGGAGCAGAGCCCTGTGTCCCCCAGGAGCCCAAAGTGGGGAGCCCAGAGAGGGGGAGCGCCGCCATTGGCGGGAGCCTCAAGAGCCTGGAGAGGGGCAGGGGGGACTCCTGGGAGCCGCTGCAGCCCCCAGCAGAGAATGAGGGGAGAAGGGAGCCTGGGAGCCCAAAGAGCCCCGGCATCCCGAAATGGGGAGAGCCAAGAGGGGGGAGCTTTTGGCATTGCTGGCACTGCCAGCAGCCTGGGCAGGGCGGGCACCGAGGAGAAGGGGGACCCCCAGACCAAGTGTGACCCCAGCAGCTGGGACAGGGGGGAACCCTCGAACACCAAAGGAGAGGGACCAGGGATGGGGAACTCCTGGGAGGCTTTTTCAGGGCTGAATCTTCGTGTTTGGGAGATTTTTCTGCAGCCCAGACGACCGGTGCCTTGTAGAGATGGACTTGAGCACAGGGACCTTCAAACTCAATGTGCTCATCCCTTGTTTTCCCCAAACCAGGATTTCCCATTCCCAGTGCTTGGGAAGCTTTGAGGAAGAGGAAGATGCCCGGGGACACTGAGGCAGGTGAGGAGGAAGTCAGTGCCCCTTTCCCCTCTGTGCTGCTCCATCTCCCAGCCCAGCATGGCCCCAGCTGCAGCACAGCCCTGGGGGGATCTCCTTGCCCTTGCCTGTGGCACGGAGGCAAATCCCATCCTGTCCTTGTCCTTCCTCGCCCAGAGCAGGAGCTGAGCATGGAGAGCAGGGAGGACAAATGCCCGCGGCAGAACCTGGTGGAAGAGGCCGTTTGGAGCGGCTCCACGGCGCAGGAAGCCAGCGGGGAGGAAAAGGCCCGGAGATGCCGCACGAGGAGGGGCTGCAAACGCAGTTGGCGGGGATGTGAGGGGAAAAGAGCCAGCCTGGGCCGGGAAGGCGGCTGGAGATGGAGCCAGAGCTCGGAGCTGGTGCTCCATGAGCAGGGTCATGATGGGGAGAAGCCCTACGAGTGTGGGGAATGTGGGAAGAGCTTTAGCCATAGCTCCACCCTGATCCGTCACCAGAGGATCCACACTGGGGAACGGCCCTACGAGTGTGATCAGTGCAGGAAGAGGTTTCAGAGCAGCTCTGATCTCCTCAAGCACCAGCGCACGCACACAGAGGAGAGGCCCTTCCACTGCCCCGACTGCGGGCAGGGCTTCAGGCGAAACGATGTTCTTGTCAGGCACCGACACATACACACTGGGGAGAGGCCCCACGAGTGTGAGGAATGTGGGAAGAGCTTCAGCCGGAGCTCCCACCTGATCAGCCACCAGAGGACCCACACTGGGGAACGGTCCTACGAGTGTGGGGAATGTGGGAAGAGCTTCAGCCACAGCTCCAACCTGATTGTCCACCAAAAGATTCACACAGGGGAGAGGGCCTACGAGTGTGATAAATGCAGGAAGAGGTTTCTGGCCAGCTCCCATCTCCTCCAGCACTATTGGATTCACAGAGAGGAGAGGCCCTTCCAATGCCCCGACTGTGGGAAGGGATTTAAGCGCAACTCCGACCTCATCACCCACCGGCGCATCCACACTGGGGAGAGGCCCTACGAGTGTCCTCCCCAGTGTGGGAAGAGCTTCTCCAGGGGCTCTCACTTGACCCAAACACCAACGGAGGCACCGGTAAGGGAAGCCCTGCGAGTGCCCCGAGTGCGGGAAGAGCTTCGTGCGCTGCTCCAGCTCCATCCCCCACTGGAGGAGGCACTTTGGGCACAGCCCTGGTCACTCACATTCCCTGTGATCCATGTTGGGAACACACCTGGCTGCTTCTCCTTTTGGTTTAGCTTTATCTTTTTTTTCTATTCTCCCTCTCACTGTACACCAAAAGCCAATAGGGATGGGTCTGTCACTTCAAAACCACTCAAATCCCACTGAAAATAACTGAATTTTAACACAAAAGGGCTCATTCCCACCTCAAATTGCTTTTTCTCTTCTCTAAAAAACTCCATCCCACACCAAACTCACTCCATTCCACAGCCACCAGGGTGAGATGGGGTTGGGAGGTGATTGGTAGATGTGGGATCCCAATTTGGTGCGGTGGGATAGGGATTGTGTGGGGTGGCTGGGTGGGATGTATTTGATAGCAAATAAAATTTTCATAGTTACTGATTTCTGTCCCGTTCATTTTTACTCAGTTCTGTTCGCAGAGTGCTGCCTTCTCAGCTGATTCAATTCCTATAAAAGTTCCATTTTTTAAATCATCTAACCTCTAAGAATTCAAAAACCAATATCCAAATAAAACCACTTACACACAACTAAACTTTTTACACTTTCACAGGAGAGTGAACTTGTTTTTCACAGGCAGCTCCACAGAAACTGGAAAATGTGGGGGTTCCCAGGAGGGGGCCCCACTGATCCAGGGCATCGAGGCGCTGCCTGCAATCGTCCATCACCGCCCATAAGGAGCCTCCAGGGCTTTGCCCTCCATGAGCTGCAGCAGACATGTTGGGAAAGGTGACAAGAGCCCGTGGAATGGTCCTTGTTGCAGGCAGATTAGCCACTTGTAGCTCTTCAAAACTCCCTCCCATGAAAAACAAAAAAACTTAAACTTGTCCTAAATGTGAAAAACACATTCACTCTCCTGTGAAAATGTAACAAGTTTAATAAAGGACAATGGGAGACCAGGACCATGGAGCAAAGGTTATCACGGCCAGGTGCATCTTGGCACTCAGCCAGGAGCACCCTGTTACCTTCGGGGATCCCCCTGAAATACCTTTCCCTTACATCAGCCTGTTGCATATTCATAGACCCTCATGCACATCCATAAACTACTTTACATATCCCAGGAACGATTTCACATGGCCCCTCCCTGGGTCTGCCTTTTCAGAGCATGTGTGTTTCTTGGCTGTGGTTTTGGCTCCTTCTCTTTATCACCTCCAGTGTTTGGGCCTTGGTCCACTCTGCCTTCAGACGGGGAGTGCTGATAGTTGGCAGATCTGTCCAGGTGTCCTCATCCTGTGTGCATTGGATGTTACCCCATCCAAGCAGGCAGTTCAACAGAAGCAGCTATTTCACTGAGCTTAATTAACCACAGAAACAAAATCTATATCTTTAGAACAGAGTTATTTCAACAACACACATATAAAATCCATTTTAATATTTGCAAAACCCCAATATATGATATTTATCTATAACAGGGTGAAGGAGCCCTGGCCCAGGCTCTGGCCCTGGGGAACACGGGGACGCTGCTGGGGGGTCCCTGTCCCCCTGTACCACCCCCAGGGCCCCGGTCCCCCGTCCCCGTGTCAGGCTCTGGGGTCGATCTCGTGGAACATCCTCTGGGGGAGGCTGCGGGGCCGGGGGCGGGGGGACCCGGGGGGACAGGGGACCCCGCTGTGCACGAGCAGGGTTGGACTGCTCTGGGGGGAGCTGTGAGGGGGGCTGGGGCAGAATGACCTCCCCAGTGACCTCACACAGCCCCTGTGATGTCACGCAGCCTCCTGCAATGTCACACTGCCATCTGTGATGTCCCCAACCACTCTGTTGTGTCACTCATCCTCTATGTGATGTCATTCAGCTGCTATGTGATGTCACAGAGCAGCTTTGTCATGTCAGAGTCACCTTGTGATGCCAGAGCCATGTCTGTGATGTCACAGCCTTCTCTGGGACATCACATAGCTGCTTTGTGATATCATACTCTATGTCACAAACCACATTGTGATGTCACAGAGCCACCTTCTATGATGTCACAGCTAGCTCTGTGATGTCATAGCCCAATCTGTGACCTCACACAGCCCACTCTGTGCTGTCACACAGCCCCTTGCTGACATCACAGCTGTTCTGTGCCTCTATGACACAGCCCTAGAGGTGCTGCTGTGACACAGTCCCCTCTGGGACATGCCACAGCCCCTGCCAGTGCTGAGCTCCTGTGAGCTCTGTCTGTGCCCTGCTGGTGTCCCTGAGGGGCCCTGGCAGTGGCCCAGCCCTGCTGGGCTGTGCACAGGAGCTGCTCCTGGCCAGAGCTGTCTCTCTGCAGCGCTGCCCTTGCCAGGAGCTGCCTCTGGGCCAGGAGCCTGGCCCAGCTCAGCAGCACAGACAGAGCACAAGGACTGTAATGACCCTCTGGGGCTTTGGTGCTCTTTGCATCAGACTCAGTCCCTCAGAGGGTGCTCAAAGAACTTCTCAAGAGCTCAAAGTCAGATTGAACCATAGAAGTTCTCTTGGAGAGTTAATGGGTCCCGATGAAGGTCAGGACTGAGAAAGTGTCCCCAGGTTCCAGGTAGAGCAGAACACTGGAAGCAGTGCTGACAAGCAAGGGAAAGGTGTCTCTGGTGCTGAGCAAACCTGCGCCTCTGTCCCTGCAGGCTGTCGGCATCCCCCGGCTGCCCCACCTGGCTGGGCCCTTCCTTTGCTGACAGCTCTGCCTCCTGCCTGCCTCTGCCTGCCCACACAAAGCCTTGGCCTTGATACCAAAAGTTGTAATTCAATTTTTGTTGTGCCTGTGAACTTTTAGTATGGGAACAAGGCATTCAGGGGCTGCCTTCCCAGCAGGAATAGTTGGAAGAGAAGAAGACATCTGGCTCAAGGGTGAAGTGATAGAAAAAAGAAGGACTGAATCTGGGAACTTGGGAGGGGGTTTATGGTAATGGGTAAATTGTAATACGCATTTAGCGGTGGTGGTAGAATTACATGTCCACATAAGGTTAGGGGTTATCTTTCACTAGACCTCAGGCCTGAATAAATGATACCCTCTTTAACAGCAAAGTAGTGTTAATGAGTCTTATTCTGATATTTCGGAGATTTGGCGACAGTGGGGCCTCACAGAACCAAGGAATCAGCTGTGACACTGAGCAAACTCATGGAACAAAGAGTCCATTGTGCACAGCAGAATCCCATGGAACCAAAATCCATTTTGGCATATTGGGACCACATTGAAACAATGGTCCATTGTGATACTGCGGCTCCAAGGAGATCATTGTGACCTTGAGAAACCTCTTGGAACCAAGGGGCCATTGTTACACAGCAAGGCCTTGTGGAACCATGGGTCCATTTTGACCCTGCAGAACCTCACAGAACCAAGGTGACCGTGTTCTACTATGGAACCTCAGGGAACAAAAGGTCCATGGTGACACTGCAGAACCAAGGAGACTGTTGTTGGCAGTGTGAGAGCTCATGGAACCAGAAGTCCATTATGATACAGCAAGGCCTCATAGAACCAAGGATCCGTTGTTAAACTGTTTGGCCTCATGGAGCCACGAGCCATTGTGACACAGCGTGGCCACATGGAGCCAAGGGGCCACTGTGACACTGCGGATCCAAGGAGACCATTGTGACTGAGGAACCTCATGGAACCAGGAATCCATTGTTACACTGTGGAATCAAGGGAATGACAGCGACTTTGTGGGGTCTCATGGAACAATGGAGACTATTCTGAGACTTTGGGACCCACTGGAACCAAGGGGCCATTACATCATGGCAGGGCCTCATGGAACCAAGGGGACTCCAGTGAACACCATGGGTCTCCATGGGATGAAGGGTTCAATAGAACCAAAGATACCATTGTGACACTCCGGGGCCTCATGGAACCAAAGGTCCATTGTGACCCAGCAGGGCCTCATGGAACCATGGAGGCCGTTTTTACACTTTGTGGCCTTGTGGAACCAAAGGGCCATTGTGGCACTTGAGAGCCTTGTGGAGCCAAGGGGACCACAGTGACACTGTGGGGCTCAGTGAAACCAATGGTCTGTTGTGACACTGCAAGGCCTTATGGAATCATGGTGACCATTGTGACACCAAAGGCATCACTGAACCAAGGGCCCATTGTGACACTACAAGGTCTCATGGAAGCAAGGAAACATTGTGACACTATGGAGCGTTGGCAGGCCAAGGGGCAGCTGTCACACTGTGTGGCACCATGGAACCAAGGAGTTCATTGTGACATTACAGGACTCCATGGAACTATGGATTTGTGGAACAGTGCTGGAACACATGGAACCAAAGGTCCATTGCAACATTGTGGGGCCTCATGGAATCCTGGAGGCCATTCTGACACTTTGAGGCTTCACTGAATCAAGGGGCTCGGCAGGGCCTCATGGAACCAAGGAGACCCCTGTGACACTGCAAGGCCTCATGGACACAAGGGACCAATGTGACACTATGGGGCCCCATAGAAACAAGAGGTCAGCGTGACACAGGTGGGCCTGATCAAACCAAGGATCCAATATGACACCACCATTGTGACACTGCAGGGTCCCATGGAAACAAGGGCCAGTGTGACACAGTTGGGCCCCATGGATCCAAGGGAGCAGGTAACAGCTCTGGTTGGCTTGGCCTGACTGGTCCAACTGCCCTTGGTATGTCTAGGGTCTCTTCTCCTGTACCCCTGAGACACTGGGGCTCTGCCGTTTCCTTCAGATAGAAATGTCCTTCTCATTCTAGCATCCATGGCCAAAATGGGATTTCCCCTTCAAAATTCCCAATATCCAGGGACTGCTCCCAGATAAAGTTGCCATTACCAACAAGTCTGTCTGACCTTTACTTCCTGAGAGCTGGCTCTCACCTGCCTTTAAACATTGTAAGGCTCAGTGCTTTCCTTCCTAGAGAAAAAAGCGCTCCCTCCTGCACAGGCACCCCTGGCCAAAATGGGTACTTTGCCTCCAAAATTCCCTATATGTGAGGGTTTCACTCAGACAAAAGCTGCCAGGACAGACTGCTCTGGCTGGTCTTAGCCTCTGCTGGTTGCCTCTACTCTGCCCTGAAACACTGCGGCCCTTTCCTTCCCATGGAAAAGAACCATCCTTCTTCTCCAGGTGCCCATGGCCAAAATTGGGATTCCGCCTCCAAAAGTCCTATATCCAAAGAATATTCCTACATAAAAGCTGCCATTACAGACAGGTCTGGCTAGCCTTGGCCTCCTGAGGGCCGGCTCTCATCTGCCTTCCAAACACAGGGGCTCCTTGCTTTCCTTCCGATGGAAAAGAAGTGGCCTTCTCCTCCAGCCAAAAAGGGCTGAAATTGGGATTCAACATTCAAAGCTTCAAATATCCAAGGATTGCTCCAGGAAAGACTTGCCAGGACAGACAGACAGGCCTGGCCTTAGCCTCTGGTGACTGCAGTTCATCAGCCCCTGAAACACAGAGGCTCTGTGCTTTCCTTTCTGTGGAGACATTGGTGACACTGTGGGGCCTCGTGGATCCAAGGACATCATTGTGGCTCTGTTGGGCTGCATGGTCCCAAGGGGCCAGTGTGAAGCAGCAGGGCTTTGTGGAACCAAGAGGCCATTGCTGCATTTCAGGGCCTTGTGGAGCCAAAGGGCCATTGTGATCCTGCAGGGCACCGTGGATCCATGGAAAGCATTGTGGAATTGCAAGGCCCCATGGAATCATGGAAACCATTGTGACCCTGTGGGGCCCCACAGAACCAAAGGAACATTGTGACCCTGCAGGGCCTCATGGAAGCACGGGGCCATTGTGACACTTCAGAAGCAAGGAGAACATTGTGACACTACAGAGCGCCATGAAACCAAGGGAACATGGAACAGGTCTGGCTGGCTTGGCCTGCCAGGGGCCACCTGACAGGTCCAGCTGATCTTCGAATGTTGAGGACTACTTCTCATAACCCCCTGGAGAACTGGGACCCCATGCTTTCCTTGCTATGGAAAAGAACCATCCGTCTGTCCAGGTGCCCAGGGCCAAAACTGATATTACCTCTGAAAAATTCCCTATATGCAAGGGTTCTCCCAGACAAAAGCTGCCTGGACAGAGAGCTCTGGCTGGCCTTGGCCTCTGGTGGTCACCTCTCATCTCAAGGATGCCCTGAGGAAAGTATTTGAACAGGTTTGACCTGCTGGAACATCAATGAGTGTCACATTCTTAAAAACTCAGATGCTCTTCTGATCACGTGTCGTTTTTTTCTTATGGCGTATTATGCATGAAATATTATTTTCAGCTAAAAAATATTATTCCTATCACTCTACCAGTGTTATCTGACACAGAATACCTCATCTACATATTACTTCAGGTCACCTGTAAAAGGAAACAAAATAAACAATCCAGCAGGAATTATTTGTCTTTGCTCCTATCTGTCACACCTCCTCTGGAGCTGGAGGTGCAGCCTCAGCACTTGGAAGGGCTCAAGGGGTCACAAGCTCAGCTCCCACACAGAGAACCTGCGGACCCTGAGGTGCTCTTCTTGGCCCCTGCACGCTCAGCCAGGCTGAGATGGACACTGATGGTTTCTGGGCCGGGCTCTCTGAGCCCAGCCCAGCTCCCTGCAAGCTCTGCCAGCTGCCCTGAGCTCTGGCCAGCACCAAGGGCCTCTCCCCAGCCCAGCCCAGCCGGCTTTGGCCCCACAGCTCTGCTCAGCCTAGGCTGCTTTGGCCACTGGCCCCACGGCCTCAGCCCCTGCCAAGGGCACAGCAGCAGCTGCAGCTGCCACAGGACTCAGCCCCAGCCATGGGGGAAGGTGCTTGGCCAAGGCCAAAGGAGGCTCCCTGGCTGCCCTGCTCCCCTCGGGCTGAGGTGCTGAGAGCTCTGCAGCCCCTGCTGCCATCCCATCTGCCCAGGGCAGCACAAGAGCCCCGGCCTTGGGGCCCTCAAGAGCTGCCTCTGCTCAAGGCCCATGCCAAAGCTGGGGCAGCCACAAAGCTGTGCCCATTTCTGTTCATTGCTGCTCTGATGGGGATGGATCCTCATCCACTTGGAGGTTGCTGATGAATTTTATTCCTCCAGAGGCCTCTTCTTTCTTGAGCTCTTCACTTCAGGAATTCCAAGCAAAAAGCTCATAAACATTTACTCAAAACACCTGAACAAGAAAAGCACATGGGAATAAATTAATTCTTCTGTGATTAATTAGACACATTAAAAAAATATATTCAAAGTGAATATATTGTAATGGAAAAAATGCAGAGGGAACTGTTTTGTCCTGTTGTCTTTTCCTGTTTATGGATTGATATCATCAATGGCCAAGCTCTATTAATCCCCACCAGCTTGCAATGCATTATTAACAGATATGAAAATAAAGACCATTTATGGTTGACAATCAATAACAATTTGTCCCCATCCCTGTCGGGATTATTAGTTTGTCAGAGTGACCCCGAGAAAAATTCCAAAGTCTCTTTTCCCAGCTCGGCGCTTAAAAGGGGAGTCAGAGCTCTTCATCTTTCGGTCTCAAGGTCGTTTATTAGTTCTTATCTAAAAAATTTTCTTTCTGCCCAGCAGAGATCTGCTCAGCAGGGCAGCCACAGGCACTCTCCCTGCCCCCGGGGCGGTGTTATGTCTTTATACTACAAACTACGTGTACAATATTTACAATTACTCCCCAATACCCATCACCTATGCTAGACAGTGAGCTTCTACTCTAAACCAATAAGTAAGTGCCAACATCACTACAGAAGATGGAGGCCAAGAAGAAGAAAGAAGAAGTATGAGGCACACCCCGATTCCTCCATCTTGTCTCCATAACCCCCCTGTACAGGGATATAACCCCCCTGTACAGTAATCCTAAAATAAATAATTCACCCTGTGATAATTTCACTAATATTCTACTTAAACTCTTGTGGCTTGCTATCTTCATAGAAGGTTGGTATTTGCTCCACGGGCCATAATCAAACTCACAGAGGCATTTTGGGCTCTGTGCCAGGGTCTCCGAGCCCCCTGGCAAGGGTCTTGGCTGCTCAGGACAGCCAGAGGGATGTCCTGAACCCGACATCTCCCCCCTCTCTTTGCACTAAAAACACCCCTTTTGTAACTTCGTTCATGGCCCACTACATGCACACGCAGATGCATGGTAAGATGAGCAGAAGAACCACAAGCCTTGTCAAAATGTAATAACCTACCTTTAAAGGTACTTTCTACAATGGTGAAAGGTTAAAAAATCTAACTACATCAACCATCCAGGATCTAGTGACCTCTCTAAGTTTGTTAACACTTCCGTGTAACTTTTGATGTTTTCATAAATTGATTTTGAATGATCTGACATGTTCATGCAGTACATCTTTTCAAATTCTTCACACCTGTGTCCATGTGCCAGCAGCAAATAGTTACTTGCTGCTCTGTTTTTACCAATTATTAAAAGTCCTGTCTCTGGGGCGAACTTCCAGACACCTGTAGGTATCACTGCAGGGCTCTCATCCATGAAGCAACCCAAAGTCCACAATCTTCTGTGGGTGAAACACAAAGGTTGGAATCTCTGTACAGTCCACATCTCTGCATCATTTTTTTCTTCTGCTTGTGAAATGGTCAGTATTTTCTTGCTCATGCTTCTTGTCAGCATTCTCATGCACTTGATCAAGTTTCACATTGTTTACTGAGATCTACCTGGACTTCTGCACCTGCTAAAACACAAACAAATCCACATCCCCGCAGGGACTGGAGGATTATCTCAAAATCTTGAAGGTGAAAAATGTGCCCTTATATATCTACTCTGTTTCAGTCTCTATGCAATATTACATAGGGAAATGTAAGATAACAGCAAATAGAAATCTATCAGATAATACACATAACAGATAACACATCTGAGATTATACAGTTATCAATCACTACAACACTGAACTGTCATCCCAGAGTCTGCGACAGCTGATGAACCTTAAAACAACAGAGAACTGGAGAACTCATGTCCGGATTCATGTTTCTCCAGATTCCCTTTGAAGGCAGGCTCAGCTATCATATATGGTCAAATTGCCAAGCCAAAAGGACTTGAATAGTTTTTGATGCAGAAAACATCTGGGCTGATTGTCAATCATTCCATTCAAGTAGAGTTAGAACCTGGCCAGAGTTCGAACTCTAATTAATGGATATCACTTAATACATTTTAAAACAAGACTCTTAAAAACAACAATTATGAATAGGAAATCTTAGGATTAAAGATCAATCAAACCATTAAATAGATGAATCCCTCCAAAACTTCTGTCAGGATAGAAATTCTTCAAACACAGCAAAACTCTTGAATTTTCGGCATGCAGTACCTCTATAAAAACTGAAGATATAATAACTGAAGAAAACCATGAAAATGGCAATCTGGATTTAAAAGAAACCCAAAAACCATGAGTAGTCAAGAAATATAAGACAAGATTCTGAAGACACACATCTTGTAGATGATCACACAAAGAGATAGTGAAACATATAAAAGCTGGCTGTAAATATTACAATACCTTGCTAATAATTCTTATCATAAATTCTGAGAATTCTCATTATATAATCAACTTATCAACAGGAAATGTTTGAAGGGGTTATAACAACCTTTTAAAAGTATTTATACAGCATTAATAACAATCCTTATTTATCAGTGTCACCTATAAAATTCAAACCAACAAAGGTTACAGACTCAATACCAACAAAACTCTGAACCATTGAAGAATCAACTGATGACCCCACAAATAGGATCTGACTGATATTTCTCAAATGCTCTGTCTTCAGAGACATTTCAGGTACTTGAATCAAGACTAATACTTCTATCTTTATATGGTCATTTCCCTCCCTGAGAGGCATTATTCACAATAGATTTCCATCTACATCATATTTGTAACAACATTGATTTGCACTGCTTTCCCTTTTTATCTGTATCTTGAGCAAAAGCCTGGTGCTTTCACACTTTACTCTGATTTTGGACAGCTTTTCTACATGTCCATCTTTTGCATCTGAAGCTTGATCATCTGGTAAATACTGTTTCTGTCACTTCTGTGGAACCGGACTGTTTAGGAGCTCTATGTGCCCCACACAACATGTGCTGTATCCGCACAAAATCTCTAACTTGATATTTTGTTGGAGGCTGAAACTGTGTGCTGGCTGCTGCGATTGGCTGTGTGCCCGTTGCCGTGGGACCGGAGAAGGGCCGGTACCTCGGGACCCTCTGTACCCGGACCGCGCCCCGTCTCTGCCTGTGCCGTCACGGAGTGCGGGCACTCCCATCCTGACCGCGCCTCCCCTGCGCTCGTCTTGGCGCAGGTGCGGCTTCAGGAACGCCCCCCTCTGCCTGTGACCGACACCGGCGCTGCCCCGATCCCGTTCTGGCTCTGTGCCAGCGCCCGCAACCGGTGCGCGCGGTCCCTGCTTTTAATTTTGCCGGTGCCACGATACGGGCCCATCTCTTGCATCCTTACTTCCGGATTCCTCTTCAAAGCACGCCCCTTGCGTCTAGCTGTGGCTGCAGCTTGGGACGCTGCAGTCGCCCCGGGAAAGCCAGCCCACCCTAGCGCATTAACCCGTGCATTTCGAATCTTTCCGAGAAGTTCTGCAAGCCCTGCCCGTCCTGTGGACCTTCGGCACCGCACTAGCAGGATCTGCCGCCGCTCCCGGCGCTGTGCTCGCAAAAATCGCTGCAAAACTTGCATCCCCCGCCTCCCCACGGACTGGCGCTCCGCTCCGCCCGGCCCCGCTCCGCTCGGCGCTGCCCCCGCAGCCGCCGGCCGTGTCCTGGACGGCTGCTGACCGCCCCGCTGCTGCTGTGTCTGTGACTCCCCTCGCTGCCGCCGTGGCCCCCCCGCCGGCCTCCACAACCCCCACGGCCGCCTCTGCGGCTCCCCCGGGCTGCTGGCCGGCTGGCGCTACCGTGGCACGGGTTCGCCAGTCGCTAAGAAGCAGTTCTACCCCAGATTCCCCGACCCCCTCCGCCCTCCTCCCCCTCAAAATCCTGGGGTTCCTGGGCGTTCTGGGGACCCATGGGACCCTGGGGACTCTGGAGATAATGCCAATTCCTCCCACACCTGTTTGGTAGGAATTGCTTTTGCCCCTTCCTGCTCGGTAAAGGCAATTACCACCTGCTGATTAGCAGGATGACTTCCCTTCCCCCTCCCCCCGATTGGGACAGGAGGCGGTAACTCCTCTTTTCGTCTACTTTCCCCGGGAATTAGCTCCCGTAACGGGGACTACAGCAAATCTCCTTTTAGGACTTCGCTCTTCACCCCCCCCCGCTTCCACGGTATCCGCAGCTAAATGACCTTATTTGCTAAGGTCGCCGCTAACATAATCCTGGCTGCTGCCAGCAATTTCATCTTTTTTCAGGGATTTTTACAGGGTATGTGTCTGTCAAGCCCTCTAGGGCTGACAAGATGCTAGGTTATTCCTGGGAGCATGTATCCCCCATGGTCTCAATTTTGACCTTTCTTACCAAAAGCTGAATCATCTGCAAGGTCAGTCCGGAGTTTGCCCTGGTCACTGTCCAGCAGCTCACAGGTGAGGATTTTCCAGGCCGGCTTCTGGCCGTCCTCCTTCCAGGTCGAGCTTGAAACGAATCTTCTCGGCAGAAGTCGAGATGGTCTTTCTGGACTTTTTCTCTTTCTTTTTTTTTTTCTTGAGAGTGCCTGTTTTCTTTCCTTCTCGGGCTGGATTTCAGCGGCTGATGGCTGGTGGCTGGCTGCTTGCCAAGTGCCCACCCAGAGACGCCAATTGTCGAGATCATTAGTTTGTCAGAGTGACCCCGAGAATAATTCCAAAGTCTCTTTTCCCAGCCCGGCGCTTAAAGAAGGAGTCAGAGCTCTTCATCTATCGGTCTCAAGGTTGTTTATTAATTCTTATCTAAAAAATTTTCTTTCTGCCCAGCAGAGATCTGCTCAGCAGGGCAGCCACAGGCACTCTGCCTGCCCCCGGGGTGGTGTTATGTCTTTATACTACAAACTACGTGTACAATATTTACAATTACTCCCCAATACCCATCACCTATGTTAGACAGTGAGCTTCTACTCTAAACCAATCTGTACGTGCCAACATCACTACAGAAGATGGAGGCCAAGAAGAAGCACGAGGCACGCTCCGATTTCTCCATCTTGTCTCCATAACTCCCCTGTACAGGGATATAACCCCCCTGTACAGTAGTCCTAAAATGCATAATTCACCCTGTGATAATTTCACTAATATTCTACTTAAACTCTTGTGGCTTGCTGATCTTCATATAAGGTTGGTAACTTGCTCCACGGCCATAACCAAACTCACAGAGGCATTTTGGGCTCTGTGCCAGGGTCTCCGAGCCCCCTGGCAAGGGTCTTGGCTGCTCAGGACAGCCAGAGGGATGTCCTGGGTCCCGACAACCAACAAGCCTGGCTGACCTTGACTTCCTGAGAGCTGGCTCTCACCTGCCTTCAACCACCGGGACTCTGTGCTTTACTTCCTATGGAAAAGAACCCTCCCTCCTGCACAGGCACCCATGGACAAAACTGGTACTTTTCCTCCAAAATCCCCTATATGCAAGGGTTTCTCCCAGACAAGAGCTCCCAGGACAGACAGCTCTGGCTGGCCTTGGCCTCTGGTGGTCGCTTCTATTCTGCCCTGAAACACTGGGACTCCGCTCTTTCCTTCCCATGGAAAAAAAAACATCCTTCTTCTCCAGATGCCCATGGCCAAAATTGGGATTCTACCAGAATCCCAGTCTGTGTGGTCCTGCACACACTCCTAGGGTATGGAATTCCAATCCCCAGCCAGGAAAAAATGTTCCTGCCCTTGAAATTGCTTCCTCTCATTTTAAAAAATTAGAATGAAATGAAAAATAAATAAATAAATAAATAAATAAATAAAGTGAAATAATTATAATGAAAATTAAATATAACAATTTCAGTTCTTACTTACAATACTCCAATAATGATTCAAGCCAAAAAAACAATAACTATTACTATAACATTACCAATAAATATAAATAAATTATATACCAAGAAATAACTTTTGAAAGTTTTAACTCGATGACTTAATATACTTGAAATAAAAAATATCTAAAAAAAACTAACATACAATCTAACACACCTTAGTAAAACAATTCGTATTACAAATACACTAAACACAAAACCAAACACCACTACAATTTCTGAGACATTTCAACCAAACAATTAAACTTTAATAACATCCTTAAGTACTCTAAAACAATTAAAATTATTATAAATGACTTATTGGGTGTGCATGGTTTTATCTGGATAGTGGTTTTTGAATTGTTAGAGGCTAGATGATTTAAATAATGGGACTCTTATAGGAATTTAATCAGCTGAGAAGGCGGCACTCTGCAAAAAGAACTGACTGAAAATGAACGGGACAGAAGTCAGTAACTCTGAAAGTTTTATTTGCTATCAAATACATCCCACACACCCAGCCCCACACAATCCCCATCGACCGCTCCAAATTGGGACCCCACTTCTCCCAATCTCCTCCCAACCCCATCTCACCCTGGTGGCTGTGGAATCGAGGGAGTTTGGCCTGGGATTGAGTTTTTCTGAGGTGGGAACACGCAATCAGAAAGGGGTTTGAGCCTTTATGGGTTAAAATTCACTTGTTTCCAGTGGGATTTGAGAGGTTTTGAGGTGACAGATGAATCCCTCTTGACTTTTGGAGGGCAAAGAGATGGAGAAGAAAATAAAATTAAGGTGAAACTAGAAGGAGAAGCAGCCAGGTGTGTTCCCAACATGGATCACAATGAATGTGAGTGACCAGGGCTGTGTCCAAAGTGCCTCCTCCAGTGGGGGATGGAGCTGGAGCAGCGCACGAAGCTCTTCCCGCACTCGGGGCACTCGCAGGGCTTCCCTTACCGGTGCCTCCGTTGGTGTTGGGTCAAGTGAGAGCTCCTGGAGAAGCTCTTCCCACACTGGGGACACTCGTAGGGCCTCTCCCCAGTGTGGATGCGCCGGTGGGTGACGAGGTTGGAGTTGCGCTTGAATCCCTTCCCACAGTTGAGGCATTGGAAGGGCCTCTCATCTCTGTGAATCCAATAATGCTTAAGAAGATAGGACCTGATCTGAAAGCCCCTCCCACACTTGGAACACTTGTAGGGCCTCTGCCCTGTGTGGATCTTTTGGTGGACAATCAGGTTGGAACGCAGAGTGAAGCTCTTCCCACACTCCCCACACTCGTAGGGCCGTTCCCCAGTGTGGGTCCTCTGGTGCCTGATCAGGGTGGAGCTCTGGCTGAAGCTCTTCCCACATTCCTCACACTCATGGGGCCTCTCTCCAGTGTGGATGCGTCCGTGCCTGACAAGATCAGAGTTGTGTCTGAAGCCCTGCCCGCAGTCGGGGCAGCGGAAGGGCCTCTCCTCTGAGTGCGTGCGCTGGTGCCTGAGGAGATCAGAGCTGGTCTGAAACCTCTTCCTGCACTGATCACACTCGTAGGGCCGTTCCCCAGTGTGGGTCCTCTGGTGCCTGATCAGCTCGGAGTTCCGGCTGAAGCTCTTCCCACACTCCATGCACGTGTGGGGCTTCTCCCCATCATGACCCTGCTCATGGAGCACCAGCTCCGAGCTCTGGCTCCATCTCCGGCCGCCTTCCCGGCCCAGGCTGGCTCTTTCCCCCTCACATCCCCGCCAGCTGCGTTTGCAGCCCCTCCTCGTGCGGCATCTCTGGGCCTTTTCCTCCCCGGTGGCTTCCTGCGCCGTGGAGCTGCTCCAAACGGCCTCTTCCACCAGGTTCTGCCGCGGGCATTTGTCCTCCCTGCTCTCCATGCTCAGCTCCTGCTCTTGGGGAGGAAGGACAAGGACAGGATGGGATTTGACCGAGTGCTTCTTTCTCCTTTCCTTGATGCTCCTTTGTCCCTCCTCTTCCTCCCCCTCATCTTCCATCCTGCCTCCTCCCCCCTGACCCTTCCTCCTCCTCCCCCTCCATCCCGGCCCGTCCCTCCCTCCTCCTCCTCCCCCAGCAGCAGCCACACCCTCGGTGCCCCGCTCCCGCAGGCCTCGCAGCCCGGGGCAGCAGCGGCGATGGAGCCGGGACAGGTCGGGATGGGCAGCGCGGGGCTCTCGGCTGCTCCCAGCCCCTGCGGGCGGGGGGAAGCCGGCCCGGGCCAAAGGAGAGGCAAACTGGGGGCTGCACATCCAAACTGGGCCTTGCTGGGGACCCTGCCTGGCCACTGCCAGCCCTTGGGGTTGATGCCCAAAAGACAGGCTGGAAATAAATCCCCACAGAGCGGTGTCTGTCGAGCAGCTATTTGTTCAGTGCAGTGCTGGGGGTGAGGGGGGTTTCTCCTCCTCACTTACCCCCCTTTGTCAGTGCTGTGGTGTATTTGTACAGTCAGCGTGGCTCAGTGTCACTGTCCCACTCCGACATCATCACATACCCGCCGGAACTCATTTACATGGGATCAGCTGGTGATTATCAGACAGTTCTGCACTGCCCTTGCGCCTCCCCAGTTTGGGGGCTGTCGGGGGTCTGTGATGAAGGATTCCAAGGTCTTCTTCACATCTGCACTTTTCAACTTTGTCTTCGGATCACACACAGTTACAGCGTTCCTTGGTCTGGATAATCTAAATTCTTTGTTTTGTGGGTAACTGGCTTTGCACCTGCCAATTTCTCATTAGTGCTATGTTTACCTATCTATAAAGCTATCCACCTGGCAAGGTTTTTTTCTTCTTTTTTTTATCTATTCAGCATTAAGCAACTAGTTAACCATATGCTAGCCATTGCATTGTATAGAAAGTTATTTAGATCAAGTTATATAGGTATAAAATAGATATTTCAAGTTATATAGGTATAAAAAGCTATGATTCAGGTTATCTAGGTATCATGTTATATTGATATATAAAAAGCCACGACTTAGGTTATATTGATAGCAGATCATATAGCTATATCAGGTTATATTGATATCTTATAACTCAAGCTGTATCAGCACCTTGTAACTTTGATCCAAGTTCTGTCGGCACCAGGGCTCTTCCCAGAGGCCTGGAGATGTTGGAGCGGGGACTGCAGAGATGGGTGAGGGATCCCAAGAGTGGGATTTTGGGGCCAGGATCCGTGGGGATGGGAATGTCCCGCTCCCTTGCCGGGGCAGGGTCACACCTGAGCCAGGTGTGCAGGGCAGGACCTTGCCCTGACCCCAAGCACTGTCCCAGCTGCAGGATCTGCTTCCCATCGGCCTCTTCCTCCTGCGGCCCCGAGCCCAGCCTGGTGCTGAGCAAAGGGGCTGGGCCGGGGTCATCCCCTGGTGGGGGCTGTGCACCCCCTCTGCCCCCTCCCCAAATTCCCTCTGGGGGAGCAGGAGCTGGGGCAGGAGCCCTGAGGGGAGGGACAAGGGGGTGACACCAACATGGGGGGGTCACACACGGCCCTGGGTATCCCCCCTCACTCTCACGTTGCCAGGAAGACAAACCCCTACATGGAGCCCCTGTCCCCTGGCAGCACCCTGTGGGCAGGGTCTGGTGGCAGCTCTGGGGGCCTGGGGGAGCACGACTGCCCTAAAACCCCCTCCCAGCCCCACAGCTACTCCCAGCCCCCTCAAACCACCCCACAGATCCTGGCTGCCCACCCCACCAAATCACTCCATGCAATAGAAATGGTGCCAAGATCCATCAAAACTCTTTCCCACCTCCCCCAAGACCCATCTAAAATCTCTCCAAGCCACACAGCCCTTCCACAACTCCCAAAATTCTCCCACAGACCCCTTGAAAGGCTTCTAAACCCCCTCTCAGCACCACAAATGCCACCAAGAGCCACTAAAACCCCTTCCAATCCCCTCGATCCCTTCCCAGGCCCCATGGCACTGACCAGGAGAAGTTTGTGGACGGGAACACTCACAGATCGGAGCAGTTCAGGCACTTCAGCAGCATTTTAGACACTTCCATCCCTTTGGGCTCTTCCCAGAGGCCTCAAGATGTTGGAAGGGGGACTGCAGAGAGGGATGAGGGATCCCAGGAGTGGGATTTTGGGAACAGGATGAGGAGCTGTGTGAGCCACTTGCTGGGGTGTTGGTCTGGGGGCCCCCCTGGTGGTCCCAAGGCCCCAGGCTGCAGAGCTGTCACCACCTCCTACTTCAGGTGGTGGCTCTGGTGGAACCTCTGTTCCTTGGGGCTCCTCCTGCAGCCAGAGAACTCGTGGGGACCCTCCTCCAGGTGGGTCCTCCAGGAGCTCCATGAGCTTTGGGCTCCTACTGGAAGTGACTGGGCTCTCCTGGGATCATATGGAGATCATACTGGGAGTGACTGGGAATGACTCCAAGCATGCTGAGGGCAACTGGGATATATTGGGAGTGTCTGTAACCCTATTGCAGGTGATGGGGACCCCACTGGGAGCAACAGGAACCATGCTGGGGACAGCTGGGACTATGCTGGAGGCAACGGAGAGCAAGTGGCAGTGAGTGGGTCTACACTGAGGGCAATGGGCATGACTGAGGCCCTGGTGGAAGAGACTGGGATCATATGGGGAGTGACTGGGACTATACTAGAGGCCACTGGTATCATCCTGGGAGCAACAGGGAGCAGTTGGAACCATGCTGGGGGTAACTGGGATCATACTGGGAGTGACTGGGCTCTGGGAAGCACAGGATGGTGAGAAGCAGAAGGAAAACTCCCATCCCAGCCCCACAAATACCCCTATTCCCACGGACCACCCCCAGCCCGTGGCTCCCCTTACTCAGCCCTCCTCTGAGTGTCCTGGACTTGAAGCATCTCCAGGCCAGCGGGGGATGTGCTTATACCCTTCAAAAGTTTTAAGCTTGCTTTTACCATCCTGATCCTATCTCACAGCAGGAAAAGTGTAAATCATTTTAGAGAGTACATGGACATTGGGCCAGCAAAAAACCCACCAAATTTATTGGGGTGTTGGCCAGGAAATCTCAAATTGGTGAACCAAATTACAACATGCCCCGTGTGGAACCAAGGGTCCCTGGTGACACTGCAGGATCTTGTGTCACCAGGGCTCCATTGTGACACTGCAGGGCCTTGGGGAACCAAGGGCCATTGTGACACTGTGAGGCCCAAGAATCCAAGGGACTCTGTGACACCAAGGGGTCCCATGGAACAAAAGGGACATTGTGACACTCGGGGGCCTCAAGGAACAGTGGTGACACCAAGTTGTCTGGGAGTGTTGATCTGCTGGAGGGTAGGAGGGCTCTGCACAGGGCCCTGGACAGGCTGGATCCAGGGCCCAAATCCAACAAGGTCAGGTTTAACAAGTCCAAGTGCTGGGTTCTGCACTTTGGCCACAACAACCCCTGCAGCACTACAGGCTGGGGACAGAGTGGCTGGAGAGCAGCCAGGCAGAAAGGGACCTGCAGGGACTGATGGACAGCAGGCTGGACATGAGGCAGCAGTGTGCCCAGGTGGGCAAGAAGGCCAATGGCTCCTGGCCTGGATCAGGAATGGTGAGGCCAGCAGGAGCAGGCAGTGATTCTTGCCCTGTGCTCAGCACTGGTTGGGCAGCACCTCGAGTGCTGTGTCCAGTTCTGGGCCCCCCAATTTAGGAAGGACCTGGTGGGGCTGGAGCATGTCCAGAGAAGGGCAACAAGGCTGATGAGGGGACTGGAACACAAGTCCTGTGAGGGGTGTCTGAGGGAGCTGGGGTTGTTTATCCTGGAGAAGAGGAGGTTCAGTGCAGACAAGGCAGTGTCAGGGCACAGGCTGGACTTGATGATCTCCAAGGAATTTTCCAACCTTGCTGATTCTGGGATTCTCTGAAACCACCCTTGGAGCAGCTGCAGGATGAGCCCTGGGCCTCCTCTTCAGCAGCTCCAGCAGCCCAGGTCCCTCAGCTTCTCCTGCCAGCCCCAAAGCCCATCCTGTCAGTCCTGCAGAGCCTCTGCAGCTCCTCCTCATTGCCCAGAACAGGGAGCCCCAGAGGCAGACACAGCAGCCCAGATGTGTCCCCCTGGCCTGGGGTGCCTCTGGCAAGGGAACAGCAGCAGGCACTGCAGGAGCCTGCAGACAATTCCTGCAGCACTTGTAGGATGATCCTGCTGCCTAAGGGACGTTCCCATGGTGCCAAGTCAGGAACTGCAATGGGGAGTGGGGCCAGAGAGGAAAGGGCAAACAGGGATGGGCTGTTTGCAGGGGAGGGAACAGGGCTGGGCAAGAAGAAGAAATTTGTACCAGTGAGGAGGAAAGAAAGCAAAAGTGAAGCAAAGGAAATGCTGAGGGCAGTTTGGGGGTGGCTGCCAGGCAGCCCTGGCTCTGAGCAACAGCGTCTGCAGTGGCACAGGAAACTCCCAGCTGATGGGAACAAACTTTCTGGCTGAGTGCAGAGGCCAGAACAAAGCTGAGTGCTTTCCCTGGTGTCTCCCAGCCCTTGCTGTGCCCAGGGGCTGATGGCATTTGTGCTCCCTCAGGTTCATGTCCCCACAGCACCAGCATGGGGATGCTCCTGCCTGCTGTGTGCAATGTAAACAGGGGCTGCTGAGGCAGTGCTGCCGTGTCTGTGCCTGCAAGGATGGGGCAGCTGTGTGAGCTGGGGGAGAGGCCAGGGCTGCAGAGGGGGGATGTTGTTGGCAGCTCCATCAGGACGCTCTGGGACGCTGCCCTGGGCTGTGCAGCGCACTGGGGATGGATCAGCCCCTGCTCTGCTGCTCCTTCCCGTCTGCCCCAGGGCCCTTGCAGAGCCCCAGCCATGCTGTTTGCCCCCAGCCTGCCCACGGCCAGCCTGGGGCTGCCCACGGGGGTTTCTGCGCTGAGCATTGGCCTGGCCGTGTTCTTGAGAGAGCCTGGGCAAGGAGCCTGGAGCCCCCAGGGCCTGGCCTGAGGCGTCAGCGCTGCCCCAGCAGTGCCCATGGCCTGTCCCTGCTGCAGCCCCGGCACTGCCACCCCCAGGGCTGTGCCCGGCCCCGAGAGCACTCAGGCCCTGCAGCAACACCAGGGCCACCAGGGCAGCGGGGCAGGGCCACAGCAGCAGCACTGGCAACACCAAGTGCTGCTGCTGCTGCTGGGCACAGCTGCTGGGCCAGCACTGATCTGCCCCAGCTCTGCACACAGACATTGCTGCTGCAGCTCCAGAGAAGGCAAAAAAAGAGCATCTCTGCAGAAAACTCTGCTGGGAGATCCTTTAGTTCATTTAAAGCCATCGACAGAACATTTGTTGATGCCGTCTGTGGCCACAGGGAACATAGAAAGACAAAATGAGAAATGGAAGAAGGAATGCCATATTTTTGGGGACAATGTTAAAACAGGAAATCACAGGAAAACATACCACAACCAAACCCAAAAAGAACCATCAAAGATTACTTTTATTACAAATGATTTGCAGAAACTGGCCAGCAGTTTAATGTTTCCGAAAGCATCCATTCATCAGCCTCCACACTGCAGCCTTGAGCTCCTGGTTCCTCAGGCTGTAGATGAGGGGGTTCAGGGCTGGAGGCACCACCGAGTACAGAACTGACAGGGCCAGATCCAGGGACGGGGAGGACATGGAGGGGGGCTTCAGGTAGGTAAAAAATGAGGTGCTGATGAACAGAGAGACCACAGCCAGGTGAGGGAGGCAGGTGGAAAAGGCTTTGCGCCGTCCCTGCTCAGAAGGGATCCTCAGCACAGCCCTGAAGATCTGCACATAGGAGAAAACAATGAACACAAAACAACCAAATGCTAAACAGGCACTAACCAAAATGAGCCCAAGTTCCCTGAGGTTGGAGTAAGAGCAGGAGAGCTTGAGGATCTGGGGTACCTCACAGAAGAACTGGCCCAGGGCATTGCCATGGCACAGGGGCAGGGAAAATGTATTGGCCGTGTGCATGAGAGCACTGAGAAAGCCACAGGCCCAGGCAGCTGCTGCCATGTGGGCACAAGCTCTGCTGCCCAGGAGAGTCCCGTAGTGCAGGGGTTTGCAGATGGACACGTAGCGGTCGTAGCACATGACGGTCAGGAGATAAATCTCTGTTGTAAGAAAGAAGAAAATCAGAAAGACTTGGGCAGCACATCCCTGGTAGGAGATGTTCCTGGTGTCCCAGAGGGAATTGTGCATGGCTTTGGGGACAGTGGTGCAGATGCAGCCCAGGTCGCTGAGGGCCAGGTTGAGCAGGAAGAAGAACATGGGCGTGTGCAGGTGGTGGCCGCAGGCTACGGCGCTGATGATGAGGCCGTTGCCCAGGAGGGCAGCCAGGGAGATGCCCAGCAAGAGGCAGAAGTGCAGGAGCTGCAGCTGCCGTGTGTCTGCCAATGCCAGCAGGAGGAAGTGCCTGATGGAGCTGCTGTTGGACATTTGCTGAGGCTGGATATGGGGATCTGTTCAGGGAGAAAGGGACAGTGAAGTGTTAGAGGAGATACCTGTAACCAAAATGAAAGTCATTTCCAGTATACCCGCCTCTGTAAGGTGCTAACATGGCCTTTAGTTTTTAAGAGATCTGAGGTTTGTTTTCATAAGCACCCCCATCTCTTTGCTGATTTTCTTGATATCAAACCCTCTGCATTGCTGCTGAACTCAGGGAGAGCAAAACAAGTCCTTTGAGTCGAGATGATGAGTGAGGGGAGATGGTCTGATGTTTTTACCTCTTCAGAGTCTCTCTGGGCTTTAACCTTTCTCAGGTGGAGAGTGATCACCTTCCCATGCTTCTCCTATAATGTCACCAGGTATTGCTGAGAGCAGATGGATCCCCCACAGCCCAGCTCCACATTTGTAGCCAAGGACTGACGTTGCTCATTTCACCAACCCAGCAGCATTTTCAGTGTCACAACACCTCTGCCTTTCCCAATCAATCTTATCACTCAGAGATGCTCTAGGACAGGTTTGCACCCTGGATTGAAGCTCCCATCTTGGACTGAAATCTCAGGGACATTTCCAAGTGTCCTTATGATGGCATTGGATTGAGGGACGTGCAGCTCCTTCCCTGGCTGCACTGACAGCATTGCCCAGAGCCGGGCACTGGGGACAGCGTCACCCTGAGCCAGCTGTGCCCCCTGCCAGAGCCCCCAGGGCCGGGCAGCTGCTCCCAGCCCTGTGCTCTGCAGAGGGAACTGGGCCCGGGGCTGCAGAGCTGCCCCACGGCTCTGCTGCAGCTCTGCCTGCACAGGAGGGGCTGCACGCCTTGGAGCCCCGGCCCTGAGGGCAGAGGCTTGGCTGGGGCACAGGAGGGAGGGGGCTTGTTCAGAGGGAGGGGCTGCACTGGAGGGGATCCTGTGGGCATCTCTAAACTCTCCCTGCCACAGCATTGCTGGGGTTTGTTTTCTCTTATTACCTGATCTTCTCTCTGCTTCCTGGAGATTTTCCTCCTGCTGGTGTTTCCCTGTGCCTGATCTCTCCCTGCCACCACACACAGACCCCAAATCTCTGTGCACTCTCCTTGGCCTGACAGAACTCTGCCTGTTTGATGGGCACTGGCTGGGGGCAGGTTCTGTTTGCAACGTGGAGAAAGGACAGCTCAGACTGAGCCTGATGGCTCCAGCAAAGGTGATGCTGGGGCTGTCCATGGGCAGAGTGGCTGAAAGCACATTAGGGATCACCTGTGAACCTACTGATCACTAATAGGAACAGTTCAGATGTCTTAGGCACTTGTCTCAAAAGTCAAAATTAATAATTCATAATCAACCTTTAATATTTATCACCCCTTGCCTGCCATTCTCCAATACTAGGAAACTGAAAATAGAATCTTAGGCAATTTCCTCATTTTTATCAAAATCCCTATCTTGGAAATATTCTGTGACTGACCAGAAACCCTCAGCATGTAAGAGCTTCATGAGCATTTCACCTCCCCCACACCAGAAATACTCAGAGTTTTACTCACAGGGTCTGTAGGCAAGGGGACGTTCCAACTTCAGGAGATCACTGCAGGAGCTGCAGCTGCATTGTCCTGCAGCCAGAGGTTCCTGTGCCAAGGGCTGGCAGTGATTGTGCCCCAGGCACTTCTCAGCCCCTTCCCAGCCCTGACTGATTGAAGCTCTCTGTGCCTCTGTGCTGTGCCCGGGCTGGCTGCAGGCAGTGCCCCAGCCCTGCTGGGCTGGCAGAAGAGCTGCTCATCAAGAGAAATGTGCTTTTGAAGCTCTTCTTGCTTACCAGGAGCTGCCTGTGTGCCAGGAGCCCAGCCCAGCTCAGCAGCACAGACACAGCACAAGGACTTTAATGAGCCTCTGGGGCTTTGTGCTCAGGCCCTGAACATCAGTCCCTGAGAGGGAGATGAAGAAACCTCTCCAGAACTCCAAGTCAGAATCCAACTCCAAAGTTTCTTGGACTTTTAATGGGTCCCACGGAGGGACACGAGTGAGAAAGTGTCCCCAGGTCCCAGGCAGAGCAGAGAACTGCAGGCAGTGATGACAGGTGGGGACAAAGAGAAGCCAAGTCTTGGTGCTCTGGGCCACAGCAGCAGGGTCTGTGCCACCAAGGGCTGGGAGGAGACACCTTGTGCTGAGGCCCTGGGGCCTCCTGGCACAGCCCCAGCCAGGCTGGGCACTGTCAGCCCCTTGTCCTGCCCTCAGCATCCCCCCCTAGCCCACATCCCAGTGGCCTCAAGGATCTGCTGGAAGGACTCCCTGGGGAGCCTTGCTCAGCAATGGCCCTGGGGGCTCCTGAATGCTCCCTGCAGGGACTGCAGGTTTTTCAAAGGACTTTGGCTTTGGCTTTTGCCTTGGAGTCTCTGAGAGGTTTGTGCAATCATGACCTCCGATTATCTGCTGTAATTAGTCCCTGGAGAGGCCTTGTCAGTAACAACACTCAGTGGGGCTCATTAATACTTCAAGGTACTTCAGTTATTTTCAGGTACTTGGTGTTTCCTTTTTGATACAGACTCTGTGAGAGGTTTGTGCAATCATGGTCCCAATTATCTGCTTTAATGAGTCCCTGGAGAGCTTTGTACTGACACTCAGTAGGACTCATTAATACTTTGAGATACTCAAGGTTTTTAAGGTACTTTATGGATTTAAGAATACTTTTAGGTACTTTTTAAGATTTTCCTTCCCTCGCTGAGTCTCTGAGAGGTTTTTGTGCTGTCCTGGCCTCCAGTTCTCTCTTCTAAGGAGTCCATGAGGAGCCTATGTGGGGTATGTTCCCCCTTTCTCTTTTACAACAACGATGGAACTGAAAGAATTTTGTAACACTTTCTAAAAGCATCCAAACAAATACAGGACAATTAACAATACAACAACAACCACTAAGAGAATTACTAGTCCTGTTTCAGTAGACATCATCCAACCCTTTAGTCCCTTGGATTGCAAGAGTTTTTTGAACCAGTCTTTGTTTTCCACTTGGAGCTTCTTTAACTCTTCTTTCAGTACCTGAATGCTCTTGTGGATTGACTCACTGTGGCTGGAGAGGTTCATGCAACACATGCCCTCAGAGTCTACACAGCCATGCCCATGTGCCCAGAGTAAAAACTCTATCGCTGTTCTGCAAGGTGGCATGTCTGATGGTCTCTATGTCTGAGAGCAGGCCACTCAATGTGAGGGAGGTAGCACTGGTTTGCTTACTTAACAGGCCCCCAAGGTAGTCTAATTGTCCTAAAGCTTTAGCTGCAGCCACCCAAGGTAGTCCAAACTGGGGGTGCTAGCATCCGATACCTGGATTAAAGCTTTCAAAGCCATCTCTTTGATATCATCCAATACTTCTCTGGGGATGCCTGCTGCTTGATCACCTGGTAGGCTGTGTTGTCCTTCTCCAGCTGGATGATTGATTTTCAATTCCACCCTTGCCTCATTATTAGCATAGTCTGCTATTAATTGATTGATTAAACACTTCCATCCCCTTTCCCACAGGGTGTATTCTGTAGATGACAACAACATGATCATAATATATTTTAAATCTTAGGGGTTTCAGACATGAGCTGTAAACTTTGCCCTCATTAGGCCATTAAAACAAGGTAAGTCCTTCCTTTGGTCTTTAGCTGCTCTACACAGATCCTTGATTTCACCATAAACCAGTGGCTGATAGCTGGGATTCTGCCCCCTTCTTTCATAACATACAGGGGAAACAAGGAGTTTTTAGACTATTTGCCAGTCTTCTTCCTTAACTGCTTCTTTCCGTATCCTTTCCTAGGGATCTTCTGGGGTTGAGGGTTGAGGTGGCTCTGAGGAGTCCAAACTGTCCTCTGGGGAGGAAGAATAACTTGGAGCAGAAACATTTGGATTAGAAATAGTGTGACACTTGGGCTTAGTATCTTTGATCATGGGGTTATATTGTTGCCAGAGGGTGAGGCAAAGGGCGCTGCCATTTGTCAGGTGTTGGGGAGGAGGGGCCTTGATCTAGGATGGTAGATTTCCAGGGTGGAGTTCTGGAGGCATGGTCCAGCGTGGAAGTGGAATGATTGACAGTGGGGGCATGACCTGCAGTTGTGGCTATGGAGCCTGTAGGTTCCTTCAGGGCATAAGAGAAGGTTGTGGTAGCAGGAAGTGGAGGAGCCAATTCGAGGGAGGACAGTCAGGCTCAGGGGCATCTGGAAAATTTTTAATGATCCACCAAAAGATTGATTTTAATTCATTCTTTGAAAATATTTTGCCATGATCAGTGAGAATTAACATAAAGCATCCATATATGCTCCTTTCTACTTTGGACATCTGGCTGCCCATTTTTCTCTTTCTCCACCTTAGGGGGAACAGACACCAGAACACACCAAATCAATAGTGGGATTTGGGTGCACATTGTAAAAACACAGTGGCAAAATGGGCAATAAATGACTTGCGTTTCCCCAAACCCACCTGCAATTCTCAGCAGGTGAAATTGTCGTTGTCCCTGCAGATTCTGGCCGAGGTCCCTTGAACCAACGATGAATCCACCAGGCCCAGCACAATCCAAAATCCTGGGGAGCGCTGGCCTATCCATCAGCTAACCCCAGCTGACATGACTGACACAGGGAGCCCTGAATGTCATGGTCCCTCTTCGGGCACCAAATGTCACAATGAGGGTGGCTGTGACAAACCTCTCTGGTTCCCTGACTTCAGGGCAAGGGTGGGAAACATTAAAAGGAGAAGGATCAATGGAGTCGTTAAAAGGAACTTTAATAACAGGGTTAAAAACAATAAACATGGAGAAGTTGAGCACAGTATGAGGGGCAGGATCCTAAGACCTGACAAAAGGGGAAGCAACAACACTTGGGGCTAGAAACCTAGAACAATAACCATATAGAAGAAACAAGTAACCAATAAACCAATAGGGGAGTAGAACTTGGACAACATAGCATAACAACACTAAAGGCTTATGGGGGAACTCTCAAGCTCACCCTAAGTTAAACCAAGGATTCCTAGGACTTCAAACTCATGCCCAGTTCTCCTGGAGTAAAATCTGTCAGACTCTGAGTTATAGCCAGGCTAACTCCCACATTGCTACTTTGCACTGGCCCCTTGGGACCATGCGGCCCAACAGAGCCACAATGATGTCCTTGGCACCACGAGGCCCCACAGTGTCACAATGGTCCCTTGGATCCATGGTGCTCTGCAGTGTCACAATGGCCCCTTCATTTCACAAGGCTCCCAATGTCACATTGGTCTCCATAGGAAGGAAACCACGGAGCCCCATGTTTCAGGAGCTGATGAAAGGCAACCACCAGAGGCCAAGGCAAGCCTGACCTGTGTGTCCTGGCAGGTTTGCTTGGAGCAACCCTTAGATTTTTGAAATTATCAATGTGGAGTCCTAATTTCAGATATTTGTGCCTGGAGAAGAGGGATGGGGTTTTTTCATAAAAAGAAAAGCACAGAGCGCTTTCCAGTGTTTGGAAAAAAGGTGAGGGTTGCCCCTCAGGAGTCAAAGACCAGCTAGACTTGTCTGTCCTGGCCACTTTTGTCTGGGAGCAATCCTTGGATACACATGAATTTGGAGGTGGAATCCTAATTTTGGCCATGGATGCCTGGAAAAAATGGACAGTTATTTTCCGTAAAAAGAAAAGCCCTGAGCTCCAGTGTTTCAGGGGCAGATGGGAGTGGCATTCCACATTCCAAAGTCAGCCAGACCTGTCAGGTGACCCCTGGGAGGCCAAGGCAGCCACACCTATTTCATGTTCCCATGGTTCCACAGGGCCCTGCAGTTTCACAATGGCTCCTTGCTTCCATGAAGCCTTGCAGTGCCACAATTGTTCTCTTGCTTCCATGATGCCCTCAGGTGTCATAATGGCCCCTTGGTTACACAAGTCCTTAAGGATCTTAATGGTCTCCATGGTTCCACAAGGCCCCACAGAGTCATAATGGTCTATTGGTTCCAACGAGCCTTGCTGTGTCCAATGGCCCCCCCACAATGGTTCCACAAGTTCCCATAGTGTCACAATGGCCCCTTCAATGAAGCCCCACAGTGTCAAGAGGGTCTCCGTGATTCCATGAGGCCTTGCAATGCCACAATGCTCTCCATGGATCCACAGTGCCCCCCAGGATCACAACGGCCCTTTCGCTCCACGAGGCCCTGAAATGCAGCAATGGCCTCTTGGTTCCACAAAGCCCTGCTGCTTCACACTGGCCCCTTGGGACCATGCGGCCCAAGAGAGCCACAATGATGTCCTTGGTTCCACGAGGCTCCACAGTGTCACAATGGTCCCTTGGATCCATGGTGCTCTGCAGTGTCACAATGGCCCCTTCATTTCACAAGGCCTGAAAAAGTCACAATGGTCTCTACGGTTCCTCAAGACCCCACAGGGTCACAATGATCCCCTTGGCTTCACAAGTTCCTACAGTGTAACAATGCCCTTTTGGCTCCACAAGGCCCTGCAGTGTCACAATGGTGTCCATAGGAAGGAAACAACCGAGTCCCAGTGGTGCAGGGGCAGATGAGAGGCAGTCACCAGAGGCCAAGGCTAGCCAGACTTGACTGTACAGGCAGATTTGGTTTGGGAGAAACCCTTGGATATACAGAATTTTAGAGGTGGAATCCTAATTTCAGCCATGGAAGCCTAGACAAGAAAGATAGTTCTTTCTCATAGGAATAAAAGCACAGGGCCCCAGTGCTTCACGGTCAGATGGGAAGTGGCCTTTGACAGGCCAAACTCAGTGGGCCGTCAGACAGCCCCCAGGAGGCCAAACCAGGCAGACCTGTTCCATATTCCCCTGATTTCATGGAGTCCCATACTGTCACAATGGTCTTCTTGATTCCATGAGGTCTGGCAATGTCACAATGGCTTCTTGGTTTCATGAGCCCCAACGAAATCACAGCGGTCCCTTGGCTCCATGTGGCCCCACTATGTCACAATGGCTCCTTGTTTTATGGGCCCCAAGGTTTGATCACTGACCCGTGCATCCATAGGGCCCCTGAGATGCACAATGGCCCCTTGATTCCATGAGGCTTCATAGTGTCACCATGGTCGCTGTCAGTGGCTGGATGAGATCGATGTCCCGAGACACCTTGGGATGCTCGGAATGCCCGTGTGGGGCCAGGGCCGGGTCAGGCCTTGGTTTGTGGTGGGACAGAGCCCCACCCCCAGCCCTGGCCTGCCAGAGCTGTCAATCGCACAGCGGGGGTGGTGCTAACATAGCTATGATTGCCCATCTGTCAATCAATCACACAACAGGCGGTACTATCCCAGCTCTGATTGGCCCAGCTGTCAATCAATCAATCACACACTAGCAGCTGGTGCTACCCTGGCTCTGATTGGACAAGCAACTGGCAGTCCCACCCCAGGGGTGGGCCCATGAAGGCCCAGGGGGTTAAAAGCCAGAGTACAAGAGCAGCCCAGGGTCTGGATCCTGCCTTCTCCTGGGGTTCCTCTGTTAGTGATGCTGTAACCTGAGCAGTTGGTACCCATGTGTGTGTGTCTTTCTATGGATCTTCTTTCTTTCTGTTGTTCTCTATTTCTTCTCCTCCTCATCGTATTTACCTGGAACATTTTTGGGTAACTTAAAATCTTTAAAGTTAAAGGTTTTTAGGTTAAATGTGTGGGAATCCAGGGCACAGGCAATATTTCTCTATCTATTTTGAAGGGTCCTGACCCCCAGAGAAACACTGCCTTTAACCTTTGCCCATGGAGAGGACTTCTAAGACTTTGAAATAGATTAGAATTTACCCAAGTGTAAAATAGATTAGAGGGTAGTATAGCATGTAACTTGGGTGAGAAATTTAGGTTTTGGGATTTTTAGTATGGTGTAGATATGAAGCAAAATGGAGGAATTTGGAGTTAGTCCCTGTCCTGTTCTTCATCTGCTCCATTTTCTGCAGTGTTGGTGGCACAGGGTGATTGGTCAAAGGAAGCACAGTGCAGAGGTTATGTAGACAGTCGAGGGATTGGTTATTGGTAGATAAGTATAATAACGTATGTTTTAAGTATTTCTTGGATGAGACAACTTGAAAAGACCTTGAAACCGAACATTTTGGGGCCATTTTGTGGTGCTTTCCCAGCACGCTGAGCCTGGTGGGGACAGCATGCAAAACTTTAGACAAGATATGATAAACAAGAAGCTGAAAACTGAAAAAGTCCCGTGAATCGGCTTTTACCCAGCACAGAACTTGTATAGGAGGGTTTCCCCCATCCAGGGAGCCTCCAGAAAGGACCAATGTAAAACTGGTGCCCTGATATTATTTGTAAAAAATTGTTTTTTTCATAAAGTTGTTTACTGAAGGGTGTTGTCTTAATTGGCTAATCATGGGATATGTGTTGATTAAATGACCAATGAGGTCCACATGTAGCAAACCAAGATATAAAAGAAGAGGATTGAAAAAATGGGTGACTTTTAGCCCTTAGCCTTCTGATCTGAGTCTGTGTAATCTCTGACTCAACAGTGACATTTGGGGCTCTGTGGGGCTATTGAGAATCTTTTCTGAAGCTCAAGACCCAACAGGAGCTTCTGTAATTAACTTTGGCTGAAGCTCCCACTGTGCCCATGACAGGAACCCCTGTGAGTGTCTGGGACATCCCGGCTCTTTGGCAGCCTGGGGACTCCTGGGATGTCACCGTGGAGCCCCCGTGGGTGCCTGTGACAGATCGGTGCCTTTGCAGCCCAAGGTGCCCTGGGATGTCACCATGGAATGGCTGTGACTGCCTCTGACCACAGGGCTCTTTACCATCCCTAGAAAGCCCTGGGAGGTCTCCATGGAGCCCCTGTCTGTGCCTGTGACATTCCAGCTCTGGAACAGCATGGAGATGCTTGGAAAGTCCCCAAGGAACCCCTGTGACAAATCTGATCTTTTGCAAGCAACCATCACCAGCCCCTGTTGCTATGCTCAGTTTCCATGGCAACCCTCACCAGCCCCTGTTGCTATGGTCAGTTTCCATGGCAACCATCACCAGCCCCCTGTTGCTATGGTCAGTCCCTTGGCAGCTCCATGGAGACCCCATGCCAGGGGTGGTTGCCATGGACACCAGCTCAGGCCTGCAGCCAGAGCCCGTTGCCATGGCAACCATTGGCAGCCCCATCCCCAGGCTCACGGGATCCCAGAACCACAGAATTGGCTGAGCTGGGAGGGACCCATCAGCATCCTCCAGTCCAGCTGCTGGCCCTGCACAGGACACCCCAACAATGCCAGCCTGGGCCTGGCAGCGCTGTCCAAACGCTGCTGGAGCTCAGAGAGCCCTGGAGCTGGGAGCCTTCCCTGGGGAGCCTGGGCAGGGCCCCAGCAGCCTCTGGGCAAAAACCTTTTCCTGACATCCAACCTGAGCCGGCCCCGACTCAGCTGCAGCCGTTCCCTCCACTCCTGTCCCTGGGCACCAGAGGGAAGAGGTTCCCCCAGCCCCAGCCAGGGACCCGCTCCCAAGGCTGTTGCCATGGCCACCAGGGCTGGGACCAGCTGGGATGCTCGGTGTCCATGGGCCGGGGTTCAGGAATGGAATTCCCCAATTTCCTGCTCCCACTAAAACCACACTGCCCTCGCTGCCCTCCTGCCTCCCATGGGAAGCACAAAAGGCAAAGATCCCGAGCTGGGATAAGAACAATTTATTTGGAACACCAATGAATTAAGGAACAAACAGGAGCAGAAACAATACTGATAACAGAAGGGATAAATAAAAATGTTTACAGGGCAAACTACAACACAGCTCACTGGGTCTGTCTGGCCACAATTTCCCCCTACTTGGAAAGGACACCCTTCTCCTCAGGGAGAGAGAGAGATAGAGTCCCTTTCCTGCCACTGGCAATGACCTGAGGTGGGAGTGAATGTAATGACATGGCCATGGCCAGACCCTCATTTTCTTCCATCCCACATCACATCATTGGCAGGGGCAGGAAAAGGGACAGGTGTCTTCCCAGCATGAATCACAGGGAAAATGGATCCCCAGGGCTCTTCCCAATATGGGTCCTCCAATGGGGAGTTAAACTACAGCTCAGCATGAAGCTCTTCTGCAGTCGGGGCACTGGCAGGACTTCCCTTACTGGTGGCTCCGTTGGTATCTGGTCAAGTAAGAGCTCTGGGTGAAGCTCTTCCCAAACTAGGTGCACTCGTAGGGCCTCTCCCCAGTGTGGATGCACTGATGCCTGATGAGGGTGAAGTTGTGCTTGAATCCCTTCCCACAGTCAGGGCACTGGAAGGGCCTCTCCTGGGTGTGAATGCACTCATGCAGACAGAGATTTGAGCCGGTCTGAAACCTCTTCCCACATATGGGGCACTCGTAGGGCCTCTCCCTGGTGTGGATGCGCTGGTGGATGATGAGGTGGGAGTTGCACTTGAAGCCCTTCCCACAGTCAGGGCAGCGGAAGGGCCTCTCATCCGTGTGAATCTGCTGATGCCTGAGGAGATCAGAGCTGGTGTGAAACCTCTTCTGACACTCGGGACACTCGTAGGGCCTCTCCCCAGTGTGTATTCGCTGCTGGGTGATGAGGGTGGATCTGTAGCTGAAGCCCTTCCCACACTCCCCACACTTGTAGGGCCATTCACCAGTGTGGATCATCTGGTGGCTGATCAGGGTGCTGCTCTGCCTGAAGCTCTTCTCACCTTCCTGGATCAGGGTGAATCTTTCTTCCTCAGGGCGCACTGGGCTGGGTTTGCAGCCCATCCTCCTGTGGGATCTCCGGTGATTTTCCTCACAGTTTGATTCCTGTGCCATGGAGCTGCTCGAAACAGACTCTTCCATGAGGTTCTGCTGTGGGGATTTGACCTCCCTGGTCTCCATCCTCAGCTCCTTGTCTGGGGCAGGAAGGACAAGGACAGGATGGGATTTGCCTCCATGCCAGAGGGAAGGGGAAGAAGATCCCCCGAGTGCATTCCTGGCAGGACGGGGTTGGCACCGGGATTGTCCTGCAGCCAGGGGCCGTGCTGGGCTGGGAGATGGAGCAGGAGAGAGGGGGAAAGGGGCACTGACTTCCTCCTCACCTGCCTGGGTGTCCCGGGGCATCTTCCTCTTCTTCACAGCCTCCTCTTCCATCTGGAAAAGGTTTGGGGATAGGAAATTCTGTTTTGGGAAGGAAACAAGGGTTGAATACACTGAATTTTATACTGGTTTGAAGGCAAACCTGCGGGAGGGTCTAAGCCACAGCAGCAATTTAATAAGAAAATTATGATCAAGGCAATGATACAGAAACCCTGCCTTAAACTGACAGAGTCAGGATATAAAATGACACCCCTCTGGTCAGGGTGGTGGCAGCAGTCCCATTAAATGGTGGCTGCAGTCCTTGTTGGAGTGATGAACGTGATTCCCTTGAGGCAGTGGTCCTGTAGAAGGTCTGGTCTTCCTCTGAAGGTCCAGTGGTGGTTATGGAGCTCTTGTCCTCCAGGAATCCAGTAGGCAAGGTGCTCCTGGGGTTGCAAGGCTCAGCTTATATCCAGGTAGGATTGCTTGGATCCTCCCCCTGGGCAGAGCATCCCACAATGGGATGATGGAATTTGATCAGTCCTGCAGTGACACTCAATGGCCCATTCACAGAAGATATCTCCCCTGGAGGGCGTTATCAGGGCTGAGTCAGGGAAGAGATTAAGAACACTGCCCCACCTCTTTGTAGCAGTTGATGAAGATGGGGATTGAAAACCTGCATTTGGTTACATCTTCCATTGCAACCTGAAACAGTGGGGTAATCCCTGCTCAGGGGGTGAACACCACCCCCCTTACCCAAACTGGCTCAGGTGTAAAACCCCCACCCCGGGAAGGCCACACACACTCAGGGGACAATGTCACACCTGCCCTGCTCAAGGGGAGGTCTCTGTCCCTGTCACTTCCTTGCCCGCCCCCCTTTTCTCTTTCTTTCCATCTCTCTCTCTACCTCACATTTACTGTTCAATAAAATCCACTTCGGATTTGGTCTCATTAGCACCTCAATTGCGGCAGAGGAATCTCTGTAAAAATTTTCTTAACCATATTGCATGATTATTTTGGCACAGTGAGTTCAGGGCACTGTTCTCTGACTCCAAGTGTCTTTGACAACAGCATGGTTCCCTCCTCTGAGGAGGTTGTGGTTCTTTCTGGAAAAACTCTTGGAAACTTGGACGCAGCTTTCTGTGAGCGACCTATGGGAGAACTGATGAGACAAATGGCCATTGAGGGTCTGGTGTGTAAAGAAAATATTTTGTTGTCCTTCTTTGAAAGGTTTTGTAAAATCACTGTAGGAAAGGGAGGAAATGTTACCAGCAAGACTGACAAGGTTCATTCATCCCAAGGTGAGGAACACAAGGCTGCTAAAAGTCCTACAGAATGCCAAGCTCAAGTAGGTAAATTCTGAAATAACTCATGAATTTTAAGTCTCAGAGGCTTGGCCAAATGTGAGAATCATTATTCTCGTTGCCCCTGTAACTTTTGTGACAGCTACACTGAGGTTTCTCTTCCTTTTAACAATATCTGTATTGGGCCAAATTTCCTCTTTCCTTTTATTGGAACCTGCCAGCAGCTGAGCTGGAGCTGTGCAGGAACCAATGAAACTTGGAATTGGCACATCACTGCTTGGATTGTCAGTTTATTCATGTTTGGGAGTTCTTCACGCTTTCAACAGAAGTTACTTGCGGGAAGAGCAAATATTCTTCAAAGTGATTTATGCAGAGTCAAGTTTGATTTCTGCCGAGTTTATTTTGTGCAGTGCCCGGGGGATGCTCGTGGGGTCTCTGTGCCTCTTGCCCTGGGGGATGCTTCGGAGGTGCTTGGGAGGGTTGTCCCTGTCACCCCAGGCCATTCCTCAGGGGTGTCCCTGTCCCTGTCCCCCCAGGCCATTCCCCAGGAGGTCTCCATCATTCTCACCCCAGCGAATGCCTGGGGGGTCTCCCTCCCTCTCACCCCTGTACCAGGGGGTGCTCGGGGTAGTCGCTGTCCCTCTCAGCCCAGGGGATGCTTGGGGGTCTCTGTCCCCTCACCCTGGGGGATGCTCGGGGGGTCTCCATCCCTCTGGCCTCAGGCAATGCCTGTGCAGGGCTGGGGACCAGGGGCTCTGTGTCCCTCTCACTGCTGAGGCTGCTTGGGGCTGGGGGGGCTCTCCCACCTTCTCACCCCTGGGGAGGCCGGGGGGGTCTCTGTCCCTCTCAGCCCTGCTGTGACCCCACCCAAACATCATCGGGCTCAGAGGGACAGAGACACCCCCAAACCCCCAGAAGGGCTGAACCTGGGATTTGGTTTGGGGCTGAGGATTTAGGAAGAGGCAGGAATTGGGGCTGGGGTTGGAGTTGGGGCTGAGATTTGGATTAGAGCTGGGATTGGTGTTAAGGCTAGACATGGGATTGGCTTTAGGGCTGGGGTTGGGATTGGGTCTGGGGCTAGACTAGTTCGGAAATAGGATGAGATTAAATACAGAACTGTGAGTGTGTCTAAACGTGGAGTGAGATTGAGACCAGGATCAGGGTCAGGTTTGGGACTGAGCTCACCCAGAACAGGACAGGGGGGATGTCACTGCAGGATGTCCCTGGCATCGTCCCAGCCCTCATCAGGCACCTCCAAACATGGGGGGCAGCTGGGTGCTCCAAGATCCGGGTGCTCCAAGATCCAGGTGCTCCCACGCTGCCCCTCAATACCAGGCCAGCATTCCCTGAGGGCAGCCCTGACTGTGACCCTTGGGGCTCTGGGATCAGCCCTCACATCCCTGTGGGAGCAGCTGCAGACAGGAAAAGAGATTCCCCTCCCCTCTCTTCCCTGTGGAAGGATAAATCCCAGCTGCCCTTTTCTTCTGGTGTCTTCTCCTCTCCTCAGCTGAGGATGTCAAACTCCGCAGGAGCAGGAAAATCCCCATTCTCTGTTTGCCTGTGGCTGCAGCCTGGAACATCCATTTAGAATGAAAAACTTTCTGAAAGCCTTGCTGAATGACACCAGGAGGAGGTTTGTGAGAAGGGGAAGAATTTTTATTTTGATAGGAAATAAAGTTAGAAAATTATTTCTTTCTTTTCCACTCATTTTCAGTCAGTTCCAGTTCTGTTTTTCAGAGTGCCACCTTCTCAGCTGATTGTGTTTGTGTCCTCCTTTCTCTCCTGCCTCTCTCTGCCTGCTCTGTTTCTCTCTCAGTCTCCCTTGACCCAGGGTAGTTCCCACCAAAGACCCTGCCCTGATTTAGTTCCCAATTCACGAGCTAAACAACCATGGGTGAAGTTCTGAAGCTGGCAGTGAAATGTCACTGTAGGATCTTGCTCCACTTGGCCTTTGGCTCCTTCTTAGAAGCTTTGCCTTCCAGGGCAGGAACATCTTTTCCTGGCTGGGAACTGGAATTCCAGCCCCTGGGAGTGTGTGCCGTGGATCCCAGAGGGGCATTCCCGAGGCTGCCAGGGTGCTGCTCCTGCCGTGCCTCCCAAGGAGCTGTGCAGGGCCAGGGGACAAGGGCCAGCAGCTCTGGGGGCTCCCAGGGCACACAGCAAAGGTGGCTTTGCCGGGCATTTTCCAGCACCTTTCCAGGTGAAAGCAGAGGGAGGGAGGAAATGGAAGCGAGTCCCCGACAGAATCCTGGAACAATTGGGGTGGGAAGGGACCCAGCCCATGGGTTACGAGTTCGCGAGGGAGGGACGCCTCTGCCCCAGTGAAGGAGCAAATGAGAGCGTGGGAGCGCAACCTGCGGATTTGATTGAACTTGGATTGAACTCAACAAGAAATGGGGAGGAGAGAGGGAGAGAAAGAAATCGGAAAGAGGTCAGAGGGAGAGAAAGAAATAGGAAAAAGTTCTCAGAGGGAGAGAAAGAAATCAAGAAAAGGTCTCAGAGAACAAAAAGAAATAGGAAAAGTCTCCGGCCCGGACCCCGTAGCTCCCAGCGTCTCCCTCAGGGCGCAGCGCCTTTCACATTTCCAGCCAATCAGAGAAGTCGTTAATCAATTCCCAGCCAACCAGGGCTTTTCTCGCTGATGACTCACCGGTTGCCAGGCGGACCCGCAGAGCCCGGCGGCCCTGGAGCGGAATTTGGGGCTCGGGCCGGGGGACGGATCCGCCCCGGGGGGGTCCGCGAGCCCCCTGCCCACCCCTGGGGCCGATCGGGGGCTCCCCCACCCAGCAGCCGGTGCTGCGGCGGCCGCGGGGCAGAGGGGTGGGAAAGGGGGGTCCGGGCTGGGAGCGGAGGAAATGCGGGAGGAAGAGGAGGGAGAGGAGCAGGAGCGGGAGCGGGAGAATCCCGGCGCTCGCAGAGCCCGCACGCTGAGCCTGCAGCCCCCCCTGCCCGGGAGCATCGCCCCCAGCCCCGAGCCGCAGGTGAGGGCGGAGGCCGAGCTCGCCCCGGCTCCAGCCAGGGCTCTCCGGGAGGATTTTTTGGAGAGCGTTCGGAGCCGGCAGATCCCAGACTCGAGCCCCGGGTATCTCCGGGCTCCCTTAGAGGAGCTTTTTCGGGCGCAGAGGAGCCGCGATCGCCCCTCGGGAGGGTCCCGGGGGGTCCACGTGGGGATGGCCCGGTACCGACGGGGCGGGACATTGGTTTGGGGATCCCCGTGAGAGCCGGGGCTGTGGAACGGGGGACCCCCGGGGCGGGGAGAGGGGAAGGGGCGGTACCGGAGCTGGGGGACCCCCGGCAGCCTGGAGATGAGGGGGGGACGGGACCCCCTGACCCTGACAGGGGCGTGTCCTGGGGTGACTTCATGATGCTCGTACCCCATCGGTCTGTTTAGCCCAGAAATGAGTTCTGCACCTTTAAGGCTGGTTCTGAGAGTGAAGGGGAGGAGGGAGAAGCTGCAGTTTGTTTTCAGGGACTGCACTCACTCCTCCACATTCCGGCTTCTGGACTGTTGTGATACCTTAAGGAGCTGGAACAGAGGCCAGACAAAGCTAAGAGGAATAAAGTGGATTTTTATTTAAGTGCCTTCAAAGACCACACTCTGGCAGTACCAGAGCCACAGTTGTGGTTCTGCCTGGATGGCTCCAAGACAGGAGTGAAAGAGAGTCACAAGATCTCACATTTTTATAAGGTTTTAGTTTATTTGCATATAGAAGTTAACTGTCCAATTAATAGCTTCCAGTTATGAAGTTTCATCCTCCTTGCTTGCTTGCCTGCTCTCCTCTTTTCACGTTGTTTATGCTTTGGGCCTGAAGTTTGAAGAGATTGTCCTTGAGTCTCCAGCTGGAACAGGATTGTTTTGTCTTCACTACCCTGTCAAAAGATCCCAGTAAGACTTAATATAAAGCTAAAAGCTGCACACCAAAACAGAACAGAAAAACTTAACACCTAAGGTATCAGTTGTCTGTAGTTGGACCGGCAGCAGGACAGAGCTCTCCTGTGGTTTTAGTTCGTTTTTATCTTGCTGAGGCAGAGAAGTTCCTGGACTGTGGTTTTTCTTTTTCTTTGAAGCTGTTTAAACTGCTCTGGACTGAACACCCAGAACACCACTGGCAGCTGCCACCTGTGACCCCCTGGGCCGGGCCTGGGCTGTGCCATTTCCAGCACTGGAGGGACTGATAAGAGACTGATAGGAGATGATAAGAGACTGATAAGAGATGGAGTGAGCCAAGCTACAGCCCACAGAGGGACATTCTGAGTTTGTCATCTCTTTTGGAGTGGCATGAGGTTTTATTGTTTAGTATTGTTCATTTTTTTGTGCTGGTGAATGCTTTGCCTGTTAAATAAACAGGTTTTTGCCCTTTTCTACGAACCGGTTAGGGAAGTGACTGCTTGAATTTGCTTTTTAGAGAAAACCCCTTTGGTGGTTTTTTCCCAAATTTGCCCTAATCAAGGACAGGGTGGTGGGCAGAGAGAGGACCCGCAAGTGGCTGGAGTGGGGGACTCTGAAATCCCCCAGCATCCCTAAGCGGGACCCTGAAGAGGGGGGATCCCCAGGACCCATGGGATCCCCAGCACCCTGAGACAGGGGACCACCAGAACCACCAGAACCTCTCATTCCAGAGGGATGAGACTGGAAATGGGACACTCCTGGTGGCTTTTTTTATTCATTCTTGATTTTTGGAAGTTTTTATGGACACCAGATGACTTCTGGAGATGGATTTGGTTGGGAGGAATTCCCAATCCAAGGCATTCACACCTTGTTTTTTCCCAAACCAGGATTTCCCATTCCCAAACCTTGGCTGAATGGAGGAGGAGGTGGCTGTAGGAATCCTAAAAACCAGAAGGTTTTAAGAAAGAAAGGTTTTAAGAAATCAGGCCTCAGACAGTAAGATAGTTAGATGCTAAAGCAGCAGAAATATTAGTAATGCAAACGTGAGAAAGCTTGAGAAAAGAATAGGCCTATGTTAGATGCTGCCTTAAGTAGTAACAAGTTTTCTTAATGTATATCTTTAGAAGGTTGAAGTTTTGAATAGACCTTTGTGCTTTGATTTCTATGAAGAAGCTATTGTTTTAGAAACTAGGCCGCTTAGCAAAATTACGTGTGCTTTATATTATTGGACAGAATTATTGTCAATGTTCTTGTTCTCTATGTGATTGGTTAAAACGCAGATGGAAATGGCTTTATGATATGCTGTAACGTTAAGTTTCTTTGGCATTCTTCTTGGTTCAGCGAGAAGGTTGCATCTGTCATGTCTCCATTGTTGTAACAATGTTGTAGAGACTGATGCGCTAATAAAACCTCTCAGACGCTGACAAGGAGTGCACCGTTCCGTTCGTGCTTGTACAGTTATTGCGAGGGCAGTTATCTGCCTGTCCTAGAGAGGTGGAACAATTCCATGTTTAGGTGGTGTTTGGTGACTCTGGTCATACATGCCACACATTAGATGACACATGGTTTCCTTCACTGGCATCCCCAGGGCTGTGTAAGTGCATTCGTTAATGGGGCCTTAGGAGAGTCTCTGTTACTGCTGGTCAGAATTCTCAGTTGACAAAAGAGGGAGAAGAAACACCTTGGTCCTCCTCCATATACTGAGGTGGCCATAGAGGTTCTCTGACTTCCATCTGAGGATCTTTCCATGCATCCTTTTCTCCTGAATGACCTGGTTTTCTAACAAGAGTGTGGATGTCAGGAAGGAGGAATGCTGGTGCAGGCCTGAAGAGAGCGTGAACTCCAGAAGTGTCTCTCACAAGGAGTGAGCTCACCCAGGAAGCCACCTGCAGAGCCAGGATGGAGCTGTGGGACAGGGTGGGGTGTCAGTCACTACTGAAAGAGAAACAGGACATGGCAAAAGCTGAGGGAGGCTGTCGCTATAGGACACGAAAGAACACAAGCACACCTGCTCTCAAGGTGAAAGGAAAAAAGGGACGTTTATTTTTCTGACTCCAATATTTATAGTTTTACAAAGGTGACAGCGGATTGGAGGGTGACAGTGACACCTCTCCAATGACACTGGTTAAACCAACAGTCCATCAACTCTCTCCTCCTCCATTGAAGGAATGCAAACAGTAAGTTATTTACAAGAAAGTGCATGAGAAAATTCCCTACAATAATGTCAATATCAGAAGGCTTAGAAAATCTTAAAAAGGCAGGGTGACATTTCACCATTTTCTGTTTAAAAAAGAAAAAAAGGAAAAGAAAATGAACAATGCGAAAAAGGAAACATGAACAATGTTCAGTGTCCATTTGCAGAGGAATCACCGGAGTGATCACTCTCATCATCTGCATCCGAGTCATCACTCAATGATTCACCCACCTGATGCCTTTCAGGTTGGTCACGGTTTCCATCCTGCTCATCGGCTGGATTCTGCCTCTGCGGTCGCAGGTCAGGGCGAACACATTTCGAAGGTACCCAGCGTACCCCAGTATCTGTGGATACACAAGCATACCCGCGCCCCGAAGCGATAAGGTCATAGGGACCTTCCCACTGTTTGGTGACTAAATTCTGCACCCGAACCTTCGCCCGAGGCTGATGTGCCTCGTCCGCAGCCTGCAACGAGAGATGGTGATTCAAAATGACAGGGTTATTTGAGTTCTGTGGCACAGTGAGATGATTAATTGTGCACAAAGCTTTTGCCCACCGACTGTGCGGGGTTTCACCCTGCATTCCCTGTTTTTGTTTTTGAAGAACCCGCTTCAGAGTACCAGGAGCGCGTTCCACAATAGCCTGACCAGTCGGAGAATGAGGGATACCAAACTTGTGCGAGACACCCCACAATTGCAGGAACTGCTGCACCTTTTGCGATGCGTAAGCAGGACCATTGTTGGTTTTCACAGCAGAAGGTATGCCCAGAACGGCAAAGGCCTGCCTCCAGTGGGCGAGGACATCACGGGCCTTTTCCCCAGTGTGAGCTGAAGCCCACATCGCAGAGGAGAACGTGTCCACGGTGACATGAACACACTTGAACCGACCAAACTCAGCAATCTGGGTGACATCGGTCTGCCAAAGCTCCAAGGCCCTAAGGCCCCTGGGGTTTACCCCCTTGGCAAAGGCGGAGCAAGTGCATGGCAATCATCACATGACTCAACAATGTCACGAGCCTCAGTTGGCGTCGGCTGAAACTGCTTCTGCAGGGTATGTGCGTTTTGGTGGAAAAAACCATGCGATGCTTTGGCCTGCGCGAGTGTATCAGGCTGAGGCGCCACCCACGCTGGGTTAGCCAACTTGTCAGCCCTCGCGTTACCTTCCACGATAAAGCCTGGCAAATGGGTGTGACTCCTCACATGCAGAACATAGAAGGGATGAACCCGGGCCTGAATGGCACACCACAAGGTCTTCAGTAAATGAAACAAGGCAGGATTACTGACCTCCTTCAAAACCAAATGACCCAACCGCTGTGCGATATCAGCCACATAGGCGGAATCCATGACCAAGTTGAAAGGTTCCTGGGAAAATTTCTCAAATGCTGTGACAGCAGCCCTCAATTCAACCAATTGGGCTGACCCATCCTCATGACCTTCCAGAACCTGCCACTCAGATCCATCCCTCCAGGTAACAATGGCCTTTCCTGTTTTCCCTGAACCGTCAGTGAAGACGGTGGGTCCTTGCACAGATTCCTGACTATTTTTGGGCCGCAAAGAAATTTGTGTGGATTTCGCCATATGCAGTAGCCTATAGCTGGGCAGATGATAAGTGATCTGCCCTGAAAAATTTTCCAGAGCACTCTGCAGGGACTCACGGTTTTCAAAGCTCCAATCAAAATCTTCCCGTTGCACCGGGAGTATGATCTTTGCAGGATCCGCACCCATCAATTGCAAACGCTGTTGCCAGCATTTGATTATCAAACGAGCAATCAAGCTCAAACAATGCAGTTGCCATCTTCTGCGGCTGATGGGGCAGGAAAACCCATTCCAGAACGTGCAAAGAATCAGACCATTTGTCACTCCATTGGCCAATGATGCCCATGGGATACGAATCTGGAGTGGCGATGAACACAATGACATCAACAGAGGGGTCAATGCGATAAACTTGGCAAGCCGAAACAGCTCGCTGAACCACCTCCAACGCCTCACGTGCCTCAGGGGTCAGTGTGAAAGGTGACTTTAAATCAGAATCTCCTTTCAACAAATCATACAGAGGAGACAGCTGTGCGTCAGTTAGTCCCAAGTACAGACGTAACCAAGTGATGACACCTACCAATTTCTGAACATCATTCAGTGTCTTCACAGAATGCACAAATTACACCTCCTGGTGACGGATCGTCCGTTCCAGAATTTTGACCCCCAAGTACTTCCAAGGTGGTTGTTGTTGAACTTTTTCTGGAGCCACCTGCAATCCATGGGCATGCAAAGCATCGAGCAACCGAGGCTGAATCCTCAGCAGCCCATCCTGAGTGGACATGGTCACCAAAATGTCATCCATATAACGATACAGATGTGCATCAGGAAACTGCTTGCGAACTCCAGACAAGGCACGGGCCACATACCACTGGCATATGGCAGGAGAATTGCACATGCCCTGAGGCAATGTCCTCCATTGATATCTCTGTGCGGGCTCAGCCTCGTTAATCGCTGGCACCACCGAGAAGGCAAACTTCGGTCTGTCATCGGGATGCAAAGGAATCGTAAAGAAAGAATCCTTCAGATCCACAATGAGGACCGGCCAGTCCGCGGGAAGCATGGTAGGCGATGGCATGCCCGCCTGCAATGTTCCCATGCTTTCCATCACGGCATTAACCTTTCGGAGGTCCTGCAACAACCTCCATTTCCCAGATTTCTTTTTGATGCAGAAGGAGTGTTCCAGGGACTGGAAGAAGGCTCCAGATGGCCCTGGTCTAACTGCTCCTGCACCAGATTCCGAAGGGCATCCAATTTATCTTGAGGGAGGGGCCACTGATTTTCCCATACAGGTTTGTCCACCAGCCACCGTATAGAAGGTGTCGGACACTCTGCGCCCTTCACTGCAGTGGCCCCCATCAAAAATCCGTCCCGATGCGCACCCCCCCGACAGACAGAACATCCCACCCCCAGAGGTTGGCAGGAGTAGAAGTAACATGAGGCCTAACCCAGGCTGTCTGTCCCTGCGGGTTCGTGACCAGCACAGGCTGCTGGCTCGCATAGCATTGTGCCGTCCCTCCCAGGCCTGTCACAGACGTCCCCACCAGATCCAAGGGCCACTCCAGGGGCCAGGCGGTTAGGGAGAGAACCGTGACGTCAGCACCGCTGTCGAGAAGCCCGCAGAGGTGGATTTCCGACGGCGCCACACCAGGAACAGTCAGGTACACAGCATCTCGGGACGGTCCTTGGTTAGGACGGCAGTCCAGTGAACTTGAGGCAGCCCAGTGGATCCAAAGCCACCAACTCCAAGCAACTGGTCAGCTGTCCTGCGAACAGAGGACTTAAAAGGCACAAGTTGAGCGAGCCGCGTCCCTTTCGGGATCGTGACGGGGGGGGTGGGTGTGGAGACCATGGCACAAATCTGCCCTGTGAAATCTGCATCAATGAGCCCCAGGTGAACAATGATGCCCTGAAGGGTGGCACTAGACCTCCCCATAAGGAGAGCACTCATGCCCCCACTAAGGGACTAAAAGCATCCAGGTCAACCTTGTGTATTTTATAATATTCGAAGGCAACTGTTGCTGCGGTGCAGAAATCCACACCTGCTGATCCACGGGTGCTGGCTGCACGCCAGCAAAGGAGACCTCCATCGGCTCCGGGGTCTGGAGAGAAGCTTGTGTCTGGGCGTGCGTTTCCTGCGCACTCCGCTTCATGTTTCCTGAGCCCGGTAAGGCCTGGCCATTAACATGAACAGTTGCCTTGCAAACATTGGACATGTGATACGGCCTACCACACCGACCGCACAAGAACATGGGGAATTTGACCTTTTGCGCTTTCTTCCCTCGCTTCGTGCCAGCCTGCGCAGTCCCCTGCTGTGGCTGCCTGCCCTGTGGTGTCGCCCAAACCGGCTGCACAGTGGCAGCCACAGCGGCCAACTTCCGACCCAAGGGGACGATGTCTGCACAGGCCTCCGCCATCTCAGAGATAGTAGGAAAACCAGGCAGAGCCACTATGACCTTCCTACAAGCATCATTTCAATTACACCTTACCAAGTTTGCAATCACAACCCTCCTTGCCACAGGATCAGGCACCTGCCTCTCCACTGACGCAATCAGCCTTGCCGCAAATACCATGAAAGGCTCATCATCCCCCTGGACAATGGTCGAAAACAGCTGCTTCGGAGCAGCCATCTCCAGGGTCTGGACAATCGCTGCCATGCCCAGCGTGTGGCACTGGTCAAGCACAAGGGGATCAAATCCAACCTTCCCCTGAACATTCTCATAACGCCCTGTCCCCATCAGCATGTCAGCAACAACCCCACGCCTGGGGTCCTGCTGCACCAGTGCAGCATTCTGCACCACGGCTTGGGCTGCCAAACAAGCCCACTTGGTCTCAAAAACACCAAATTGCACAGGGTCAAAAAGAGAATGTGCCACACGACAGAGATCGTGAGGTGTCAGCACGTCCGTAGCAATCCTCCGGAGAGTCTGCATAACCTCAGCAGACCCCAACCCATGCTGAGCAACTGCTTCGCGGAGTTCCTTCTCCAGCTTATATGAAAGGGGTTCATGGGTGTTATGAGCAATGCCCCTGATCACAGGGAAAGCCTGGGGACGCCCTGGCAAAGCCACTGCACCTGCTGTGTCCCGGCCCTTGGGCCCCACGGGGAAAAGAAGGGATGACTGACTGCGAGCCAGGTCAACACCACTCTCCCCTGCGCCCCTTACAGCACCGGCAGAGCCCGAGGAGCTCACTGCGCGACCATGCAGTTGCTGCGAGGAGACAGGATCATTCATCTCATCTGTCTTAGTCTTGACCTCTCGCCAGAAATGCTCGGGGTGCTTCGGGCGCACAGTCACCTGGCACGCAGGAAGCGTCCAATTATTTGACAAGAAAGCGCCATGGCCCCGGGCACCCACCAGCCTCCCACTGGCCATGTCAGCAGTTCCGCTAAAGGTAAATACCTCAGTGCCCTGCCATGCCACAGCTCCGGCAGGGGACACTCAGCGGACGCAGGCGCCAGCATGGCCCACAAATCCGACGTGGGCCGGGATGAGACCAGCGCGGGGCCCCCAGCCCCCGACACGGGGGAGGAGCGGGATGCTGAGAGAGGCGTGGCCCGCGGAGCCGCATCACTGCGGGGCGGCACAAGGGAGCCGGGCAAGACCCCTATGAGAACCCGTCCCAAGCCGCAAGACTCCACAGCGGGCATCGACGCCACCGAGTGGAGAGTGGTGGGCTGCCCGCTGACCGGACCAGGGATGGACGGAGCACTGACCGATGCCCCGCCGCCAGCTGCCTTCACCGACTGCGCATGCCCAGCAGGCTGCACAGACCCAGAGATGGGCAAAGCCGCCCCCCCCCGCTGAGGAGCCTGACTCAGGGGCAGGAGAGCCCACCCCCGCCACGCTCAGGGGGAACGTGGTGGACACACCACAATGTGGACAAGCAATACACCGCAGCGGTCACCAGATGTTGCTATAGGACATGAAAGAGCACAAGCACACCACCGTTCTCAAGGTTAAGGAAGAAAAAGGAAGTTTATTTTCTGACTCCAATATTTATAGTTTTACAAAAGTGACAGAGGATTGGAGGGTGACAGTGACACCTCTCCAATGACACTGGTTAAACCAACAGTCCATCAACTCTCTCCTTCTCCATCAAAGGAATGCAAAACAATAAGTTATTTACAGAAAGTGTGTGAGAAAGTTCCCTACAAGAATGTCAACATCAGAAGGCTTAGAAAATCTCAAAAAACCAGGGTGACACATATGCAGTAATAGCTTTGAGACAGAGTGAAAAATCCCCAAAGCAGAAATTCCTTTTGAATTAGGTCAAAAGTCTAAAAGGGTAAAAAGTCTGTAAGCCAAAGCTGAAGGGGAAAACTGCAAAACAGATACTGGGGAGACTGATAAAGTAATCAGAGACATGAAGCAAGGCCAAGACAACCTGACCTAGGAATTCCTTTTGATAAAGAGGAACTAGCAGCAAATGTCACAGTGAAGTCCACAAAAATGAATATGTATGAGCCTATTGTGAAACTGTATGCATATGTATGTAGAAGGGGGATAAAAGGAGACCTGAAGTTGTCAGAGGTACGCATGTCCTTTTAGTACCTTTGGGGTACGCATGCGTCCAGCGCTGCAATAAACACATACCGGTTCTATACAACTTTGTAAAAGTTGTCTAGTTCTCTTCTTTTCTCCGCAAAACATTATGGCGAGCCAGGCAGGAGGTTCTCTGTCCCCACAGGGGCAGGGGGGATAGACGGACCTCCAAGGCGCGCCCCAGGATTTTCCTGGTGGAGCTCCGCTCGCCTCAGCTTGCCTCCTGCGAGGACAGACAAGGACCTGCTAGCCTGCGGAGGAGGATTCGGTATGTATTATGTATTGAGGGGCCCCCGGGGGAGAGAGAGAATTAGGAAGTAAATCACTCAGAGACGTCTGAGTGGAGCTGATAGAGCAGCTGATAGAGACGGGGGTTCACTGTTCTGATAGAGCAGACCGCTAGCGACTCTTGCGGGTAGGTCGAGTGAACCCATGTGTGTGTGTGTGTGGTGTCCGGACACTGTATCATTGTATGGTTAATGCACTGTGTAGTTAATGTCAATGTGTCTGTAACTGTGTGAGTGTGTAGTGTATGAAAGAGAGACCATACAAGTGAGTTCACCCATGGCGTGGGGGGGGTGAGTCCTACCCGTGTCCGAAGCAGCCGAGGGAGGTCTGAGGCGCTGGCTGCAGCAAGCTGTGGGGGCAGGGAGAGGAGTGCCCCGCGGAGAAGTGGAACAAGTAGAAAAATGTCAGTGATGGTATTTATTGTGTTTAAATGTAGTGATTTGTTTGTGAATACGAACTCAGGGAGCTTCTTTGCCCTGGATGTTTGAACTTGATCTCTGGAATTGTACTGCGTGCTGTTATTTTGGTTGTGTCCAAGGAAAGCTGATGTGAGTAAATGCTGAATTATGGTATGCTGTGTTGTGTTGAAAAAGTGGGCACTTTGAGAGATTATGCCCTTTCCCAGTGATTTTGTGTGGCGATTCTCTTCCACTGCATTGTGGTAATTGATTGTCAGATTGTATTGTGGTGTTTGTAGATATTTTAAGATTCTGTTTGCAACAAGAGTAGCATTTTACACAAAAGAGCTATGGTATGGTATGGTGATTTATGTTTAACTATGGTAAAGCGAATTAAAGGAATTTGAAGAATTCCCCCCCCACAGTGATTCAAGCCCTGGCTCTAGTGAATTTGAGATAAGGGGGGGAGCGGCGTGCATGCGTGTGTCTGTGTGAGCATATCAGAGTTTCTGCTGTAACAAGCCTTTTGCAAGGCAGTAAAATGAGTGTCAGCAGACACAGTGCTTTAATTAGATTGTGAAGGGGAGAACTTCAGTAAGCTTAGACTGAAAACAACTTGCCCTAGAAGTTAAGTGATAAATGCCGAAGTGATAAACAAGATAGCCTGCAGGCAATTCCTGGGAGTTTTTGATGCCTTGAGAGGCTGGCACCTTATGTGCAATGCAGAGTTTGTGAGAGGTGCTGGTATTGCTGTTCTGTGTCTTAAGTGTAAATTATAAGTTCCTGACCAAGCCGATTCGGAACATGAGATCTTAAAGCTTATGTGTGGAGAGTCACATCTGATACCTGCCACCGGGATATCTGTGTATGAGGAAAAACGGAGAAAAGACACTGTAAGGCTTGGCGGGGGGGGGCAAACAAGATAGCATAAAGAGAAGGAGATAATGAGAACTAACCAGAGCTAAGAGGTTCCTGAACTAACCCCTTTTGGGAGGCGCTCACTGGAACAAAGCTGCCAGTAAGAGCAGCTCAGAAAATAAAAGATTTATTGCAGTTAATGCTGTTTTAAAATGGGAAGGAAAATGGGATAAGGTTTTGTATGCTGATGTGTTTTTGTTTTAAGAAATCACCAAGAATGGCAAAAGGACTGTAAGACCAGACCACTGTCGGACCCACTGGTTCGCAAAATGTGTACATATGATTTGTTAAAAGCTCCTCCTAAGGTAAGGGAGGAAAGATAAAGATGACCTCCCCAAAAGGGAAGAAGACTTAGGCTCCAAAATATACCAATATACCCACTCGAACCCATCCCCCTCCTGGCAGTTCAATTTCATCCAGAACTAGGAGGTAACAGAGCCCTCTGCTAGAGGCAGTAAGATTGGAAGAAAGAAAAGGGTGGAATTTTAGTTGATACAGGAGCATATATTCAGTTTTAAATAAACTTTTAATACCTGTAGAGAATGTTTATGTTGTAAAATGGGGAACAACTGGCCAATCTGAAAAGGCATACTTTTGCAAACCTTTAAAGTAACATATGTACTTAGAAGCTTTTGTACATGCTCAATTCGCTAAACATTCTCAAATGAGAAAAGTTACTCTGGAGGCAAATAAAGATGTTAGACTTAACATTAACAGCTATTGAAATGATGAGTCATACCAGATAGTACAGGATTTGAGGGCTGTCAATAAAATAAGAGAAGAATTTATATGCTGTGGTAGCAAATCCATATACTTTACTGACTTGTTTAACACCTGAGCTAACCTAGTTCACTGTTTCAGATCTCAGAGATGCCTTCTTTTGCCTCCCTATCCATGAAGCCAGCCAGAAAAATTTTGCATTCAAATGCAGCTCACATAGTCCATGTGCCTGAAAGCTTCAAAATTCTCCGCTCCTATTGGACAACAGCTTGCAAAGATCCAGAGTCCTGGCAAGCTCCACAAGAAGAAAGAAGACTGTTGCAGTGTGCAGATGATCTTCTAGCAGCCACTCGGACGAAGGCAGCATGTGTGGCCTAGAGGGTAAGCCTTTCAAATTTCCTAAGACTCCAAGGATACAGAGTATCAAGGAAAAGGGCATAGGTAGGGAAACAGAAAGTAATCTACCTGGAGTAAGAAGTGAGTGCTGAGCAGCAGACTTTAGGGCAAGGAAGCCATATGCAAAACCCCAGAATCACACAGAATCACAGAACTGTTGTCAGACCCCTCTATGCTCTTACTGCCAATGGAAACAGAGATCTCCAGTGGACAAAAGAAGCCACACGGGCCTTTTACCAGCTAAAGAATGCCCTCCTGCCAGCTCCAGCTTTGAGACTTCCAGATGTGAGTAAACCATTCTTTCTATTTTTCTGTTCAAGAAATTGCCTTAAGAATACTGGCTCAGGACTTGGGTCCATACCGAAGGGCAGTTGCTTACTTCTCTAAGCAACTAGACGCAACAGCCAAACGATGGCCAGGTTGCCTCAGAGCTGCAGTAGCAGTCGTGCTGAATATTCAAGAAGCATGCAAGTTTACCCTGGGACAGAAATGACTGTAGTAGTGTCCCACACAGTGCTTGCAGTACTGGAAGTAAAGGGTGGCCACTGGCTTTCACCACGGAGGCTCCTGAAATACCTGGCATCATAGTAGAACAAGATGATGTAGAGATAGTGGTGTCTAATATTGTCAACCCAGCTTCTTTTCTCAGTAGAAATCAAGGAGAAGCAGTACGCCACGATTGCCCGGAGATCACTGAAGCTACCTACTCCAGCCACCCAGACTTAAACGTTGCCAATGGGAACATGCTGGGTATGGGACATGTATGTATGGGACATGCTGGGTATGCAGTGACCACCTACAGAGAGACTCAAAATATGCATTCAGAGTCATGCATGCACATGGAGCCATCTGGAAGAAGAAGAGACTGCTAACCTCACAAAGAAACAAGAGACAATCCGGCTGCTGGAAGCAGTTCAGCTGCCAAAAAGTATATTAAGGCACACCAGAGAGTGAGCTCAGAATTGGAGGAATGAACTGGCAGATAGAGAGGCAAAGAAAACAGCAAAAGGTGAAGTAATTATAGATTTTCCTCAAAGGTAAGCCAGAATACAATAATACTAATCAAAAGAAACATACAACCACAAGGAGTGGGCTACCATTGAAAGAGAGCTGGTAAGTAATTTCTTCCTATTTTCGTAGTCAATAGTGAAGGGAGAGCACTAGAAAACACACTAGGGCCTAACTACTTAAAAGCTTTTATAAAGTGTAGCTCCTTTCCCAAAATGAACAAGGCCACCAATGATACAGAGTACATTGATATGAAGTGTTAACCTTGAAGTAATAGTTTCCACAAGCTTTCTAGAACACACATCTAATTAAAAGAATCATTGCCAAGAATTGATATGCCACTATTACTCAGGTAAACCGATAGTGTGATCCTTGCCTCCAGACTAACCCAAAAATACCCCCAGACCGAAACTCGGTCAGACTGGGAGAGGCCATGGGCCTGGACAGCAGTGGTAAATTAACTTTTCAAAACTCCCAAGGAAAGGGGGGTATCAGTATTTACTAAGATTGATAGGTACATTTTCAGAGTGGCCAGAAACATTCCCCATCAGAACTGTCAAAGCTCGACGGGTGACCAGAGTATTATTATTGTTATTATTATTACAAGAAATAATGCCATGCTTCAGAGTTCCAGCCACAATATCCTCGGATAGAAGAAGCAAACAGCTCAGAGAAATTGAGAAACACATGGCTAGAACTTGGAGCAAAGAGTTAGATAGTCTGGAGATGATGTATATGTTAAGTCTCTTACAGAGAAGACTTTGGAACCACAGTAGAAGGGACCGCTGCAAGTGCTTCTCACCACCTTCACTGCAATCAAAATCAAGGAGCAGAATGCCTGAAGTGAAGAAGGCCCAGAAGCCCCTGGGGAGTGACACCAGGAGACAATGAACTGAGACTAAAGCTTACTCGGGCAAAATGAGTATATTGCGGTCGGGGGTAGTTCATACTTTGGTTCACAGAATTGTTTTATATGTAATTATAACTGAAGTTTTAGAACTAGAGAATACCTCTATCCAAAGCAATGCTAGATGGCCTTGGTCCCAAGTGTTTAATCAGTATACTGGATCCATGGGAGAACCTTCTGAGATAAAAGATTTAAACCTATCCACTGTAGTAATTCACGGAGATCAGGTATATGAGGAGCAAGAATGGCAGGAACAAGAACTGTGGACACTTCAAAGGATCAGAGGAGAAGAAATCAAGGTAGAGTGCTGGATGGTTAATAGGACAGTTTATGAGAGACCAGATGAAATTAGTGTTGTAATTTCTCCTGGTGTACATGAACACCAGGAAGTTATGTGATAACCTAAGTGAATCAGACTGTTGGTGTAATTTCACCTTGATACAGCCTGTAGAAGTAACTTGCCTTTGGGCTCAAGATGCTATCAGACAAACTTGAAGCTGAAGTTTATGAAATAGGCCCCTACATAGTAAAGAATGTAGGCGAACAACAACTATTGTTCAATCCAGAATGGTCTCTCAAACGTGTTGAATTGCCAATGCAAATTAACATCTCAGAAATCCAACCAGCCTGCCCCTCCTTTTTAAAACAAACAAACAAACAAACAAAATTTTTAAAAAAAATTCCTTTGAAGGCTGGACAACGTAGTTACACAGGCAAGTATATCTCAAGAGCAGAATAAGAAAGGATCTAACTGAGATATAAGGGGCAGGATTAGGAGTTTTAAATGGAATTGATTCAGAAATACTGATGAATAAACTGGCCACTGCAGCAGGTAGCCTAACCAAATTGAAGCAGCCTTTACAGTCATCTCTATTGGCATTAGGAACTGGCCAGTGGCAGATTTCAAAAGTACTGCCAAAGTTAGAAACGGCCGGAGACCAAGACCACAAGTTAATAGTAGATGCACTTAGTACAGTTCAAGATAATGTGTCTTTAGCTTTCAGTTGTATACAAGCACAGTTATAGATGTAAGCAACAGCAGCTCTGATCATACGGGAAGAAGGTAAAAGTAATTTTCCAGCTGAAATTCAGAAAATTGTCTGAGATAATGTGTTTGATTTTGAAAAGGAGTTTCAATCCTGGTGGACTATGGTAAATTTCACCTATGATCCTGCTTCTAATGTGACCACTGCCTTTGTGCTTACCATGCGTAATGCCACTGTTTATGTTATAAACCATGAAAAAACAATACTCTGCCCTTCAGAACATAGAATGTAAGCACAAAAATGAATGAAAGTAGCAAACAGTAAACCTAGAATCCTGCATCACTAGAGAACAGCTGGGATTCTTTTGTGAAAGCAATACTATTAATGCCCAAGATGTGTGTTCAGACACTGAACAGAGTATTTGCCACTTCGAAGTTACTCCAGTCACTGACCAGAAAACTGTGCTCGTGTATACTGGAAAAGAGTATGTATGCCTGAGAACTGCCTGTGCTGTTGTAAAAATTGATAGCAATGATGTTATTCTGTCTAGTAGAAATCATTCTAATTTCTGTATTTGTAATTTTGTTAAGATTGTCAAGTGTGATAGAATTTTTAATAAGTTGTGTCACCCCATTGTAGTTTTGTTAATATTAGTTAGAATAAGTTTAAGATTATCTATTATATTGCTAACTAGGAATTGGATAATACTACAACGAATAGCTGTATTAACCTCTTTATCAAACGTACATGGCAAAGTATTAAGAGACACTTATTATTGTAAAAGTTTGCATTAAGTAAAAGAATTTACTTATTCTCTAGGAAAGGGGGGAATGAGACAGAGTGAAAAATCCCCCAAAGCAGAAATCCCTTTTGAATTAGGTTAAAAGTCTAAAAGGGTAAAAAGTCTGTAAGCCAAAGCTGAAGGGGAAAACTGCAAAACAGATACTGGGGAGACTGATAAAGTAATCAGAGACATGAAGCAAGGCCAAGACAACCTGACCTAGGAATTCCTTTTGATAAAGAGGAACTAGCAGCAAATGTCACAGCGAAGTCCACAAAAATGAATATGTATGAACCTATTGTGAAACTGTATGCATATGTATGTAGAAGGGGGATAAAAGGAGACTTGAAGTTGTCAGAGGTACGCATGCCCTTTTAGTACCTTTGGGGTACGCACGCGTCCAGCGCTGCAATAAACACATACCGGTTCTATACAACTTTGTAAAAGTTGTCTAGTTCTCTTCTTTTCTCCGCAAAACACAGCCAAGAATCTCCTCCAGTCTGTCACAACAAGGGATTTTGGAGGTGAAATCCCAATTCTAGCCTTGGGCACCTGGCTGAGAAGGGCAGTTCTTTTCCATAGGAAGGAAAGCATGGAGCCCCATTGTTTCAGTAGCAGATGAGAAGTGATCCTCAACATGCCAAAGTCAGCCTGACCAGTCAGGTGGCTCCTGGGAGGCCAAACCAGCCAGATCTGATCTGTGTTCTCTTGCTTTTATGGGGCCCTGAAGTGTCACAATGGCTGCTTGGTTCTATGGGGCCTCATAGGGTCACAATGGACCCTTGATTCCAAGAAGACCAGCAGTGTCATAGTGGAGCCTTGGTTCGATGGGGTCCCACAGTGTCACAATGGCCTCTTGATTCCATACGGCCCCATAGTTTCACAATGGTCTCAACATTTCCATGAGCCCCTGCAGTGTCACAATGGTCTCCATGGTTCCACTCCTGTCATGTGACTCCTCTATTCCATGAGCCCTGCAATGTCACAATGGACCTTTGGACCCTGGACGTTTGCAGTGTCACAATGGTCTCCCTTGGCTCCACAGCGTCACAATGGACCATTTGATAACAGGAGGTGCCTCTGTGTCACCCTGGAGCTTTGGTTCCATGCAACCCTGCAGTGTCACAATGATCCCTAGGTTTGATAGGGTTCCACAATGTCACCATGGCCCCTTGGTTCCATGCTGTTCTGCACTGTCCCAGTGGTTTCCTTTGGCTCCACAGTGTCACAATGGACCACTGATGACACGAGGCCCTGCAATGTCACAATGGGCCTTTGGTTCCATGCAAACTGCAGTGTCACAAAGGTCTCTTGGTTTCACCAGGCCCCACAGGATCACAATGGTCCTCTTAGTTCTGTGGGGACCCCCAGGGTCACAATGGTCTCACTGGTTCCGTGAAGCCTCACAGTCTCAAATGCTTTGCTTATTGCATGGGACCTCACAGCATCACAATGGTCTCCATGATCCCATGAGTCCCCTCAGTGTCACAATGGCCCCTTGGTTCCATGACACTCCACAGTGTCGTAATGGTCTCCACAGTTCCATGAGGCCCCACAGTGTTACAATCGACCTTTGGTTTGATGGGGACTCACAGTGTCACAATGATCCCTACATTCCATGGAGCCACAAAGTGTCAAAATGGCCCCCTTGGTCTCACAAGGCCCCACAGTGTCACAGTGGTCCCTTGGTCTCACAGGGCCCCACAGTGTCACAATGGTCCCTTGGTCTCACAGGGCCCCACAGTGTCACAATGCTCCCTTGGTTCCATGGGCCCTGTGCTGCTGCATTCCCCCCTCCCCTTCTCAGCCCACCCTGCCAGCTGAGAAATGCTCCTTGGGGCTTGACCTTGGCCAACAGCCCCTGGGCTCAGCTCCTCTGCAGCTCATCACAAACACTGTCTGCTCCAGCCACTGCTGCTGCCCAACCAGCTCCTGCTTTCTGCAGGAGCAGCCCTGGGAACTGTTTTTGTTCCCTCCGTGGCACAACATCCCTGTTCTCACACTGCCAAAGAAAGCTGTTGGTGCCAAGTGCAGCCAGGATGAACCATGGCTGGGACTGCAGCCCCTCTCTTGGGGCCCTGCACACAGCGCTCCAAAAGGAGCCCTTGGAGCTCTCCTGGGCCAGCCACTCCCTCTGAGTGGGGCCTCTCCCAGTCAGGAACTCTCCCGTTTGCTGCACTCGGGGATCCCCAACAACGACTGAGCCTGGGCCGATCCCCCCACTCCTCCAGGCTCAGCCCTTCACCCGCTGGGGAGATGCCAAAGGATCCACAGGGAGCATTTCCTGCTCTCAGGGGAATTTCTCCCAGGTGCCTTGAACTGACTCTTTGTGTCTGTGTGCACACAGGAGTGCCTGTGCTGGGGAAATGTGGCAGAAATGCTGCTCTCTGAGGGGTTTGATTGCCTTGGATAGCTGAGTCAGTCAGGCCTGTAACTGAGGTTAAGTCATGAGGTCTGAGCTAAGTTAAATGCTTCAAAGAGTTGTTCTTTTCCTAAATTGTTATGTCTAATTTAATTTATTATTTAAGTTAAATATTGTTAAATGTTTACCTCAAACTGCAAAGTCATAGTTTATAGGTTAGGGTAAGTATGGTTAAGTGCTCTTCTTTTGCTAAATTGTGAAATTTAAGGTCTCAGTTAAGGTCAAGGTATAAGTTAAGTCCTGTTAAGTGTGAGGTCTGTTAAGCTTTTAGGCCATATTCCTTTTATCCTTGCCTTTACTGTCTTCTTGTCACACACACACTGACAGTTCTCAAATAATTTGTGGCCTGATTGTTCCGATTTTGTTTTGTTTTGTTGTTGCTTTGTTTCCTTGGTGTGCCTGATGTGTCCAGTCAGGAGCAGAGTGACTCTTGCCAAGGAACTTTGTACTGCTGTCCCTTAATATTCAATCTGGTTTTTGCTGCTCCCTTGCTGGGGATTTTTTCAGCGCTCTCAAGGCCTCGTTGGTAACAGGGTGAAGGATCCCTGGCCCAGGCTCTGGCCCTGGGGGACACGGGGACGCTGCCGGGGGATCCCTGTCCCCCTGTGCCACCCCCAGGGCCCCAGCCCCCCGTCCCCATGTCAGGCTCTGGGGTCGATCTCGTGGAACATCCTCTGGGGGAGGCTGCGGGGCCGGGGGCGGGGGGACCCGGGGGGACAGGGGACCCCGCTGTGCACGAGCAGGGTTGGACTGCTCTGGGGGGAGCTGTGAGGGGGCTGGGGCAGAGTGACCTCCCCAGTGACCTCACACAGCCTCTGTGATGTCACACAGCCCCTGTGATGTCACACAGCCCCTGTGATGTCACACTGCCCCTGTGATGTCATATAGCCCCTGTGATGTCACACTGCCATCCGTGACGTCACACACCCTCTGTGATGTAGCAGAGCCCCTGTGATGTCACAGAGCTACCTGTGATGTCACTCTGCCCTGTGATGTCACACAGCCTCCTGTGATGTCACACAGCCATCTGTGATGTCACAGGGCACCTAAGATTTCATATAGCCTCATGTGATGTCCCCAACCACTCTGTTATGTCACACAGCCTCCTGTGATGTCATTCAGCTGCTGTGTGATGTCACACAGCAGCTTTGTGATGTCACAGCCTTGTCTGTGATGTCACAGGCTTCTCTATGACATCACACAGCTGCTCTGTGATATTATACTCTGTCACAACCCACATGGTGATGTCACAGCCACCTTCTATGATGTCACAGCTAGCTCTGGGATGTCACAACCGCCTCAGTGCTGTCACACAACCCACTCTGTGCTGTCACACACCCCCTTGCTGACATCCCAGCTGCTCTGTGCCTCCATGACACAACCACAGAGGTGCTGCTGTGACACAGCCCCCTCTGGGCCATGCCACAGCCCCTGCCAGTGCTGAGCCCCTGTGAGCTCTGTCTCTGCCCTGCTGGTGGCCCTGAGGGGCCCTGGCAGTGCCCCAGCCCTGCTGGGCTGTGCACAGGAGCTGCTCCTGGCCAGAGCTGTCTCTCTGCAGCGCTGCCCTTGCCAGGAGCTGCCTCTGGGCCAGGAGCCCGGCCCAGCTCAGCAGCACAGACACAGCACAAGGACTTTAATGACCCTCTGGGGCTTTGGTGCTCTTTGCATCAGACTCAGTCCCTCAGAGAGGGCTCAAAAAACTTCTCAAGAGCTCAAAGTGATATTGAAATACTGAAGTTTCTTGTACTTTAAAGAGGTCCCTGTGAGGGACAGGACTGAGAAAATGTTCCCAGGTTCCAGGGAGAGCAGAACACTGGTGGCACTGATGACAGATGGGGACAAGCAAGGGAAAGGTGTCTCTGGTGCTGAGCAAACCTGCGCCTCTGTCCCTGCAGGCTGTCGGCATCCCCCGGCTGCCCCACCTGGCTGGGCCCTTCCTTTGCTGACAGCTCTGCCTCCTGCCTGCCTCTGCCTGCCCACACAGAGCCTTGGGCTGCTCCAGGCTCCTGCTGGGGATGTGCTGCACCACAGCCCTGCCCTGCCAGGGAAATTCCTTTCTCCTGGTGTCCACTCTGGCCTCCCCAGGTGCCCTTGGTGCTATTATGTCTTCTTCAGGCTCATTCCTACTATGAAGAAAGGCTCCAGCCTCTCTGAAACCACCCTTCAATCCCTCCCAGGCTATTCCTGTTCTGTCCTCAGTCTCTACACCACAGAGCCCAGAGCCTGCAGACTCTCCCTGCTGGTTTTGTGATGAGGCCTCCAACCCCATATTGGGAGATTCTTGGAAAAAAATAAGGTCTGTGAAAATGGAAAAATAGTGGTCAAAGTTATTTTCTCCCAAATGTTGCAGCAACAGAACAAGGGTCAATATCCTTAAACTGAATGAGGGTGAATTTACATTTGTTAGAAGGAGCAAATATTTTACAATTATGAGAGTGGCACAAAACTGTAACTGTTTTTGGGATTCCAATTCTACATTCTAGGAATTGTCCAAGATCAGGAGCTTTGTCCTATCTGACCCAGTGAAATCCTCTCATCCCCAGGGACAGAATTCCTGTAGTGTGGGTTCTCTGATGTGCTTCTGGCCAGAATGTCTGCTGAGGGCAGCCAGGCTGCTGCAGGGGCAGTGACCTCACAGCCATCACCATGGCAGCCCTGTCCCCTGGGCCTGGCTCCCCCTTTCCTCTGCCCCTGCCTTGGCTCTGCTGGCATGAAGAGTTTTGTCATTAATATCTTGTCGCCAAGGTGCTGGGGCCAATGGTTTCCCAGTCAGGCTCCTGGAGCAGAAGTGGCTTTTCAGAGCCCAGCCAGGAATGAGCCCTGAGGCAGCAGCTCTGCAGTGGTGGCCACCAGGCCGGGCTGCCAAGGGAGGCTTCTGGCCATGGCCTGCAAGCAGCTGCTGCTGCCAAGGTGCCTTTGGTGCCTCAGGCTCTCCCTGGCACAGCTCCCAGCACGGCACTCTGCCCTTGTGCCCGAGGCCTTCCGTGTGCTGGGGCTGGTCTGGGGCTTTTCCTGCAGCGGGACCTGCCCTGCTCATGGCACAGGAAAGGCAGTTCCTGCTGGAGGAGGAGGCTCTGCCTGCAATGGGCTCCAGCAACTCCAGCAAGGCCCTGTTTGCAAAGCCCCCAGTGGGAAATGAAGGAGGGGGGTCATGCTGCTTTTGGGGTGAATAATGCTGAAACCAGCCTGACTCCTCCATCCCAAAGTTCAACATCCTCAGAGGGAGATGAAGCTGTGGCAGAGCTGGAAAAATCCCCAGAGAAAGGAACAACCAAGTGACACCACTGAGAGCTTCTGCAGAGCTGCTGTGCTGGCCCAGCCTGGGCACATCTGACTGACAGTGCAGCACCTCAGACTAGAAAAACCCCGTCCCAAATTTTAATGGCAGCATCTCCTGACATTTCCCTTCTTGGGGGGGTGTGGAGATTCCTGCCTGCAGTGGGGACACCCCTCAAGGTCACTGCTTCAGGCTGAGCCAAAGGGATTTGCCCACAGTCATTGGTCTGCAGGAGTGACATCAATCTCTGATTAATTACAGATTTTGCTTTAATGAAGATGCTTTGAAATAGTTTCTTAGTTCTCTTTATAATATATTATACATCTTACACATTGTGGTTAAATATTTATGATTTAGGCAATTTTGTCTAATCATTACCATAATAGATAATACATATTTATATAAATATATGTGATTTGCCATCTCTAATCCTGTGGGACAAAATCTATAAAGGTTTATTTCCAACTTTATAATTCTTTACACACAAATTCTTGAAAAGTCTGGAACTGGGATTGGAACAAACAGCTCCAAGGCTCCTCTCCCAGAAGGAGTTTAGAAAGCCTGGAGGTCCTTGGGGGTATTTGGGGATCTGTGGGGGCTATTGGGGCTCCTTTTCTGCACCTCACGACCTTACAGGAACTTCTCTAATAAACTTTGCCTGAAGCTCCCACTGTGCCCATGACAAAAACCCCTGTGAGTGTCTGGGACATCCAGGCTCTGTGGCAGCCTGGGGACTCCTGGGATGTCACCATGGAGCCCCCATGAGTACCAGTGACAGATCGGTGCCTTTGCAGCCCAAGGTGCCCTGGGATGTCACCATGGAATGGCTGTGACTGCCTCTGACCACAGGGCTCTTTACCATCCCCAGAAAGCCCTGGGAGGTCTCCATGGAGCCCCTGTCTGTACCTGTGACATTCAAGCTCTGGAACAGCCTGGAAACTCTTGGAAAGTCCCCATGGAACCCCTCTGAGGGCCTGTGACAAATCTGATCATTAGCAGGCAATCATCACCAGGGCCCTGTTGCTATGGTCAGTTTCCATGGCAACCATCACCAGCCCCCTGTTGCTATGGTCGATTTCCATGGCAACCATCACCAGTCCCCTGTTGCTATGGTCAGTTTCCATGGCAACCATCACCAGCCCCCTGTTGCTATGGTCAGTTTCCATGGCAACCATCAGCAGCCCCCTGTTGCTATGGTCAGTTTCCATGGCAACCATCACCAGCCCCCTGTTGCTATGCTCAGTCCCTCGGCAGCTCCATGGAGACCCCATGCCAGGGGTGGTTGCCATGGACACCAGCTCAGGCCTGCAACCAGAGCCCGTTGCCATGGCAACCATTGGCCGCCCCATCCCCAGGCTCACGGGATCCCAGAACCACAGAATTGGCTGAGCTGGGAGGGACCCATCAGGATCCTCCAGTCCAGCTGCTGGCCCTGCACAGGACACCCCAACAATGCCAGCCTGGGCCTGGCAGCGCTGGCCAAACGCTGCTGGAGCTCAGAGAGCCCTGGAGCTGGGAGCCTTCCCTGGGGAGCCCGGGCAGGGCCCCAGCAGCCTCTGGGCAAAAACCTTTTCCTGACATCCAACCTGAGCCTGCCCCGCCTCAGCTGCAGCCGTTCCCTCCACTCCTGTTCCTGGGCACCAGAGGGAAGAGGTTCCCACAGCCCCAGCCAGGGACTTGCTCCCAAGGCTGTTGCCATGGCCACCAGGGCTGGGACCAGCTGGGATGCTCGGTTTCCACAGGCCAGGGTTCAGGAATGGGATTCCCCAAATTTCCTGCTTCTGCTAAAGCCGTGCTGCCCTCGCTGCCCTCCTGCCTCCCATGGAAAGCACAAAAGGCAAAGATCCCAGGCTGGGATAAGATCAATTTATTGGGAACCGCAACAAGATAAGGAACAAACAGGAACAGAAACAATATTGATAACGGGATAAATAAAACTGTTTACAGGGGAAATTAAAACACAACTCACTGGATCTTTCCAGCCACAATTTCTCCTACCTGGAACACACACCCTTCTCCTCAGGGAGAGAGTCCCTTTCCTGCCCCTGGCAATGTTCTGAGGTGGGAGTCAATGTAATTACATGGCCATGGCCAGACCCTCATGTTCTTCCATCCCCTATCAGGTCATTGGCAGGGGCAGGAAGAGGGGCAGCATGGATCATGGGGAATAGGGATGTCCAGGACTCTTCCCAATGTGGGCCTTCTAATGGAGGATGAAGTTGGGGCAGTGCATAAAAATCCTCCTGAAATTGGGGCATTTGCAGGGCTTTCCTTACCGGTGGCTCCGTTGGTGTCTGGTCAAGGTAGAGCTCTGGGTGAAGCTCTTCCCACACTGGGGACACTCGTAGGGCCTCTCCCCAGTGTGGATTCGTAGGTGGGTGATGAGGGTGAAGTTGTGCTTGAAGCCCTTTCCACAGTCAGGGCAGCGGAAGGGCCCCTCCTGGGTGGGAATCTGCTGGTGCTGGAGGAGACTGGAGCTGGTCCAAAACCTCTTCCCACAGTCGGGAGACTCGCAGGGCCTCTCCCCGGTGTGGATGCGTTGGTGGGTCACAAGGGCGGAGCTGTAGCTGAAGCCCTTCCCACATTCCCCACACTTGTAGGCCCATTCCACAGTGTGGATCATCTGGTGGCTGATCAGGGTACTGCTCCTGCTGAAGCTCTTCCCACACTCTGACCACTTGTAGGGCTTCTCCCCATCATGAAGCTGCTCATGGACCACCAGCTCCGAGCTCTGGCTGAAGCTCTGTCCACCTTCCTGGCCCAGGGTGGGTCTTTCCTTCTCAGAGCACCCTGGGCTGGGCTTGGAGCCTCTCCTCCTGTGGGATCTCTGGGACTTTTCTTCCCTGTTGGATTCCTATGTACTTGAGTTGCTCAAAATGGCCTCTTCCACAAGGTTCTGCTGTGGGGATTTGTCCTCCCTGGTCTCCATCTTCAGCTCCTTGTCTGCGGGAAGAAGGACAAGGAGAGGATGGGATTTGCCTCCATGCCAGAGGGAAGGGGAAGGAGATCCCCCCAGTGCATCCCCAGCAGGACGGGATTGGCAGTGAGGTGATCCTGCAGCAAGGGGCTGTGCTGGGCTTGGAGATGGAGCAGGAGAGAGGGAAAAAGGGGCACTGACTTCCTCCTCACCAGCCTGGGTGTCCCAGGGTTTCTTCCTCTTCCTCGCAACCTCCTCCTCCATGAAGTCAAGGTTTGGGAAAGGGAAATCCTGGTCTGGGGGGAAAACAAGGGATAAGCACATTGTCTTTTGTACTGGTTTGAAGGCAAACCGACAGGAGAGTCTAATTAAAATTTAATAAGAAAATTTTGATCAAGGCAATGATACAGAAACACTGCCTTAAACTGACAGAGTCAGCATATAACCTGACACCCTGTTCCTCAGGGTGGTGGCAGCAGTCCCATTAAATGGTGGCTGCAGTCCTGTTGGAGTGATCAACGTGATTCTGTCAAAGCAGTGATCCTGTAGAAGGGTCTGGTCTTCCTCTGAAGGTCCAGTGGTGGTTCTGGAGCTCTTGTCCTCTGGGAATCCAGTAGGCAAAATGCTCCTGGTGTAGCAAGCCTCAGCTTATGTCCAGGTAGGAATGATTGGATCCTCCCCCTGGGCGGAGCATCCCACAATGGGATGATGGAATTTGATCAGTCCTGCAGTGACACTCAATGGCCCATTCACAGCAGATATCTCCCCTGGAGGGCGTTATCAGGGCTGAGTCATGGAAGAGATAAAGAACACTGCCCCACCTGTTTATAGCAGTTGATGAAGATGGGGATTGAAAACATGCATTTGGTTCCATCTTCCATTGCAACCTGAAACAGTGGGGTAATCCCTGCTCAGGGGGTGAACACCACCCCCCTTTACCCAAACTGGCTCAGGTGTAAAACCCCCACCCTGGGAAGGCCACACACACAGGGGACAATGTCACACTTGCCCTGCTCCAGGGGAGGTCTCTGTCCCTGTCACTGCCTTGCTGCCCCTCCTTTTCTCTTTCTTTCTATTTCTCTCTCTACCTCACATTTACTGTTCAATAAAATCCACATTCAATTTATTGTCATCATCACCTTAATTGGGGCAGAAGCATCTCTTTAACAATTTTCTTAACCAGATTGCGACATTATTTTGGCACAGTGAGTTCAGGGCACTGTTCTTTGACCCCAAGTGCCTTTGATAACAGCATGGTTCCCTCCAAAGAGGAGGTTGTGTTTTTTCCTGGAAGAACTCTTGGAACTTGGATGCAGTCTCTCCTTCCTCCTTGGGAATTTATGGGAGAACTAATAAGGAGAATGGGTGTTCTGGGTGGCCAGTGTAAAGAAAATATTTTGTTGTCCTTCTTTGAAAAGTTTGTTAAAATCACGGGAGGAGAGGGAGTAAATGACACCAGTGAGACTGATAATGTTCATTCAGCCCAAGGTGAGGAACACAAGGCTGCTGAAAGTCCCAGAAGAAGCTTGGCTCAAGTAGCTAAATTCCCAAATAACTCCAGCCAGGGGTCTCTGGGAGGATTTTTTTGGAGAGAGTTCGGAGCCGTCAGATCCCAGACTCGAGCCCTGGATATCTCCAGGCTCCCTCAGAGGAGCTTTTTCAGGGGCAGAGGAGCCGCGATCGCCCCTCGGGAGGGTCCCGGGGGGTCCATGTGGGGATGGCCCGGTACCGACGGGGCGGGACATTGGTTTAGGTATCCCCGTGAGAGCCGGGGCTGTGGAACGGGGGACCCCCGGGGCGGGGAGAGGGGAAGGGGCGGTACCGGAGCTGGGGAACCCCAGGCAGCCCGGAGATGAGGCAGGGACGGGACCCCCTGACCCTGACAGGGGCATGTCCTGGGGTGACTTCATGATATTCGTACCCCATCGGTCCGTTTAGCCCAGAAATGAGTTCTGCACCTTTAAGGCTGGTTCTGAGAGCAAAGGGGAGGAGGAAGATGCAACAGTTTGATTTCAGACACTGCACTCACTCCTCCACATTCTGGCTCCTGGATGGACAGAGGGTGGGACAGAGCTCTCCTTTGCATTTAGTCAGTTTGTATCTCTCTGAGGCAGAGAAGTTCTCTGGACTGTGATTTTTCTTTTTCTTTGGAGCTATTTAAACCTGCTCTGGACTGAACACCCAGAACACCACCGGCACCTCACACCTGTGGCCCACCGGGCGGGGCCTGGGCCGCGGCATTTCCAGCACTGGAGGGACTGATAAGAGACTGATAAGAGACTGAGTGAGCCCAGCTACAGCCCACAGAAGGACTTTGCCAGTTTGTCATCTCTTTTGGAGCAGCAAGAGGTTTTATTGTTTAATAAGACAATAAAAGCTGCAGGAAGGTTCCAATAAAAGCAAAGAGGAAATTTGCCTTAATACCGATTATTAAAAGGAAGGGAAGGCTCTGTTTTACTGGTGAATGCTTTACCTGCTAAATAAACAGGTTTTTACAATTTTCTCCAAGGAAATATTTTACTGAATTGGCTGGGGAAGAATCTGCTTGTATCCCCTGTCTAGAGAAACCCCTTTTGGGGATTTTCTCTGAAATTTGCCCTAAACCAGGGTGGGGTGGTGGGGAGTGGGGGGAGCCTTAAGTGGCTGAATTGAGGGGAAACTGGAGAGCAGGACCCCAGAATCCCCCAGAATCCCTAAGCAGCCCTGGAGGGGGGGGTCCCCAGGACCCATGGCATCCCCAGACGCCCTGTCACACCTTGTTTTTCCGCAAACCAGGATTTTTCCCAACATTCCCACTGTGATATCCCCCTGTCCCACTCTGGCTGAGCTCACTCCCAAACCTGACCCTGAATCCTGGTCTCAGTCTCACTCCATGTTTAGACATACTCACAGTTCTGTATTTATTCTCATCCCAGTGCCAGACTCGTCTAGCCTCAGACCGAATCCCAACCCCAGCCCTAAAGCCAATGCCATGTCTAGCCTTAACACCAATCCCAGCTCTAATCCAAATCTCAGCCCAAACTCCAAGCTCAGCCCCAGTTCCAGACCCTTCCTAAATCCTCAGCCCCAAACCAAATCCAGGTTCAGCCCTTCTGGGGCTTTGGGGGTGTCTGTGTCCCTGTGACCCCGATGATGTTTGGGTGGGGTCACAGCAGGGCTGAGAGGGACAGAGACCCCCCCGGCCTCCCCAGGGGTGAGAAGGTCGGAGAGCCCCCCCAGCCCCGAGCAGCCTCAGCGGTGAGAGGGACACAGAGCCCCTGGTCCTCAGCCCTGCACAGGCATTGCCTGAGGCCAGAGGGATGGAGACCCCCGAGCATCCCCCAGGGCGAGGGCACAGAGAGCCCTGAGCAGCCCCTGGGCTGAGAGGGACAGAGACTGCCCCGAGCACCCCCTGGCACAGGGGTGAGAGGGAGGGAGACCCCCCAGGCATTCCCTGGGGTGAGAATGATGGAGACCCCCTTGGGGAATGGCCTAGGATGACAGGGACAGGGGACACCCCCTGGGGAATGGCCTGGGGTGACAGGGACAGGGACAGGGACAATCCCAACAAACTCCTCCTAAGCATTCCCCAGGGCGAGAGGCAAAGAGACCCCTCGAGCCGCCCCTGAGCACTGGACAAAATAAACTCAGCAGAAATCAAACTGAACCCTTCATAAAATACTTTGATGAATATTTCATTTTCCCACTAGTCACATGTGATGAAAATGCAAACATCTCCCAAACATGAATAAACCAACAATAGAAGCAATTCTGTGGCAATTCCTCGTTTCATCAGTTCCTGCACACATCGAGCTCAGCTACTGGCAGGTTCCAATAAAAGATAAGTAGAAATTCGGCCAAATACAGATTATGAAAAGGAAGAAAACACTCTGTGTAGCTGTCACAAAGCTGACAGGGACGAAGAGAAAAAGGATTCTCAATTTGGCAAAGCTCCCAAGCCTGGGAATTCAGGAGTAATTCGGGAAATTAACTACTTGAGCTGGGCTTCTTGTGGGACTTTCAGCAGCCTTGTGTTCCTCACGGTGGGGTGAATGAACCTTGTCAGCCTGGCTGGTATCATTTGCTCCCTTTCCTCCAGTGATTTTAACAAACTTTTCAAGGAAGGACAACAAAACATTTTCTTTACAATGGCATCCCACAACAGCTATTTTCCTCATCAGTCCTCCCAGAAGTCGCTGCATCCAAGTTTCCAAGAATTCCTCCAGAGAGAACCACAACCTCCTCAGGTTGGAGGGAACCATGCTGTTATCAAAGGAACTTGGGGTCAGAGAACAGTGCCCTGAACTCACTGTGCCAAAATAATTTTGCAATCTGGTTAAGAAAATTATTAGCGAGATGCCTCTGCCCCAAATTAAGGTGCTAATGAGACTAAATCCAAAGTGGAATTTATTGAACAGTAAATGTGAGGAAGAGAGAAATAGAAAGAAAGAGAAAAGGAGGGAGAGCAAGGGAGTGACAGGGACAGAGACCTCCCCTGGAGCAGGGCAAGTGTGACATTGTCCCCTGTGTGTGTGGCCTTCCCAGGGTGGGGGTTTTACACCTGAGCCAGTTTGGGTAAGGGGGGTGGTGTTCACCCCCTGAGCAGGGATTACCCCACTGTTTCAGGCTGCAATGGAAGATGGAACCAAATGCATGTTTTCAATCCCCATCTTCATCAACTGCTATAAACAGGTGGGGCAGTGTTCTTTATCTCTTCCATGACTCAGCCCTGATAACACCCTCCAGGGGAGATATCTTCTGTGAATGGGCCATTGAGTGTCACTGCAGGACTGATCAAATTCCATCATCCCATTGTGGGATGCTCCACCCAGGGGGAGGATCTAAGCATTCCTACCTGGATATAAGCAGAGGCTTTCAACACCAGGAGCACCTTGCCTACTGGATTCCCAGAGGAGAAGAGCTCTAGAACCACCACTGGACCTCCAGAGGAAGACCAGACCCTTCTACAGGATCACTGCTTTGACAGAATCACGTTCATCACTCCAACAGAACTGCAGCCACCATTTAATGGGACTGCTGCCACCACCCTGACCAACAGGGTGTCAGGTTATATCCTGACTCTGTCAGTTTAAGGCAGTGTTTCTGTATAATTGCCTTGAGTGAAATTTTCTTATTAAATTGCAATTCGGGCTTAGACCCTCCCCCAGGTTTGCCTTCAAACCAGTACAAAGCTCAGTGTACTCATCCCTTGTTTTCCTCCCAAAACAGAATATCTCATTCCTAAAACTTGGCCAGATGGAGGGAGAGATTTCGAGGAAGAGGAAGATGGCCCAGGAGCCCCAGGCAGGTGAGGAGGAAGTCAGTGCCCCGTTCCCCCTCTCCCCTGCTCCATCTCCCAGCCCAGCATGGCCCCCAGCTGCAGGACAACCCTGGTGCCAGCCCCGTCCTGCTGGGGATGCACTGGGGGGGATCTCCTTCCCCTTCCCTCTGGCACGGAGGCAAATCCCATCCTCTCCTTGTCTTCCCTCCCCCAGAAAAGAAGCTGAGGATGGAGACCAGGGAGGCCAAATCTCCACAGCAGAACCTCGTGGAAGAGGCTGTTTTGACCAGCTCCTTGGGACAGGAATCCAATGGGGAAGAAAAGCCCTGGAGATACCCCATGAGGAGAGGCTCCAAACCCAGCCCAGGGTGCTCTGAGGAGGACAGACCCACCCTGAGCCAGGAAAGTGGACAGAGCTACAGACAGAGCTCAGAGCTGGTGGTCCATGAGCAGCTTCATGATGGGGAGAAGCCCTACAAGTGCTCAGAGTGTGGGAAGAGCTTCAGCAGGAGCAGCACCCTGATCAGCCACCAGATGATCCACACTGGGGAATGGACCTACAAGTGTGGGGAGTGTGGGAAGGGCTTCAGCTGCAGCTTTGCCCTTGTCATCCACCAATGCATCCACACTGGGGAGAGGCCCTACAAGTGTCCCGAGTGTGGGAAGAAGTTTCGGACAAGCTCCAGTCTCGTCCAGCACCAGCAGATTCACACCGAGGAGAGGCCCTTCCGCTGCCCTGACTGTGGAAAGGGCTTCAAGCGCAACTTCACCCTCATCAACCACCGGCGAATCCACACTGGGGAGAGGCCCTACGAGTGTCCCCAGTGTGGGAAGAGCTTCACCCAGAGCTCTACCTTGACCAGACACCAATGGAGTCACCGGTAAGGGAAGCCCTGCAAATGCCCCAAGTGCAGGAGGATTTTTATGCACTGCCCCAACTTCATCCTCCATTAGAAGGCCCACATTGGGAAGAGTCCTGGACATCCCTATTCCCCATGATCCATGCTGCCCCTCTTCCTGCCCCTGCCAATGACCTGATAGGGGATGGAAGAACATGAGGGTCTGGCCATGGCCATGTAATTACATTGACTCCCACCTCAGAACATTGCCAGGGGCAGGAAAGGGACTCTCTCTCTCTCCCTGAGGAGAAGGGTGTCTGTTTCAGGCAGGAGAAATTGTGACCGGGAAGATCCAGTGAGTTGTGTTTTAATTTCCCCTGTAAACAGTTTTATTTATCGCTTCTGTTATCAATATTGTTTTTGTTCCTGTTTGTTCCTTATCTCGTTGTGGTTCCCAATAAATTGTTCTTATCCCAGTGTGGGATCTTTGCCTTTTGTGCTTTCTATGGTAGGCAGGAGGGCAGCGAGGGCAACACGGTTTTAGCAAGAGCAGGAAATTTGGGGAATCCCATTCCTGAACCCCGGCCCGTGGAAACGGAGCATCCCAGCTGGTCCCAGCCCTGGTGGCCATGGCAACAGCCTTGGGAGCGGGTCCCTGGCTGGGGCTGTGGGAGCCTCTTCCCTCTGGTGCCCAGGGACAGGAGTGGAGGGAACGGCTGCAGCTGAGGCGGGGCAGGCTCAGGTTGGATGTCAGGAAAAGGTTTTTGCCCAGAGGCTGCTGGGGCCCTGCCCAGGCTCCCCAGGGAAGGCTCCCAGCTCCAGGGCTCTCTGAGCTCCAGCAGCGTTTGGCCAGCGCTGCCAGGCCCAGGCTGGCATTGTTGGGGTGTCCTGTGCAGGGCCAGCAGTTGGACTGGAGGATCCTGATGGGTCCCTCCCAGCTCAGCCCATTCTGTGGTTCTGGGATCCCATGAGCCTGGGGATGGGGCTGCCAATGGTTGCCATGGCAACGGGCTCTGGTTGCAGGCCTGAGCTGGTGTCCATGGCAACCACCCCTGGCATGGGGTCTCCATGGAGCTGCCGAGGGACTGAGCATAGCAACAGGGGGCTGGTGATGGTTGCCATGGAAACTGACCATAGCAACAGGGGGCTGGTGGTGGGTGCCATGGAAACTGACCATAGCAACAGGGGGCTGGTGATGGTTGCCATGGAAACTGACCATAGCAACAGGGGGCTGGTGATGGTTGCCATGGATACTGACCATAGCAACAGGGTTTCTGGTGATGGTTGCCATGGACACAGACTATAGCAACAGTGTGGTTGGTGATGGTTTCCATGGAAACTGACCATAGCAACAGGGCCCTGGTGATGGTTGCCATGGAAACTGACCCTAGCAACAGGGGGTTGGTGGTGGTTTCCATGGAAACTGACCATAGCAACAGGGCCCTGGTGATGGTTGCCTGCTAAGGATCAGATCTGTCACAGGCCATCAGAGGGGTTCCATGGGGACATTCCAAGAGTCTCCAGGCTGTTCCAGAGCTGGAATGTCACACGCAGAGACAGGGGCTCCATAGAGACCTCCCAGGGCTTTCTGGAGATGGTAAAGAGCCCTGTGGTCAGAGGCAGTCACAGCCATTCCATGGTGACATCCCAGGGCACCTTGGGCTGCAAAGGCACCCATCTGTCACAGGCACTCACGGGGGCTCCACGGTGACATCCCAGGAGTCCCCAGGCTGCCAAAGAGCCGGGATGTCCCAAACACTCACAGGGGTTCCTGTCATGGGCACAGTGGGAGCTTCAGGCAAAGTTTATTAGAGAAGCTCCTGTTGGGTCACATGATGCAGAAAAGATCCCCAACAGCCACTGCAGATCCCCAAATGTCACCGTTCAATCAGAGATGACACAGACTCAGATCAGAAGGCTAAGGGCTAAAAGCCTTCCATTTATTCAAATCTCTTCTTTTATAACTTGGTTTTCTACAAGTGGACCTCATTGGTCATTTCATCAACACATATCACATGATTGGCCAATTAAGACAACACCCTTCAGTAAACAACTTTATGGAAAAAAGCCAGTTTATTTCAAACATTGTTGGGACGCCAGTTATTGATGTTTGTTTTATGTTTGGCCTTCCTGGGGGGTCCCTGGATGCAGGAAATCCTCCAGTAGCAGTTCTGTGCCAGGTAAAAGGAGATGCATGGGACTTTTTCAGTCTTTAGCTCCTTGTTTATTGTTATCTTATCTAAAGTTTTGCATTACTGTCCACACCAGGCTCAGCATGCTGGAAAAACACCTCAAAACGGCCCCAAAATGTACAGTTTTAAGGTCTTTAAAGTTTTCTCAACCAATTAACTCTTAAAATGTACATTATTTTTACTTATTGACTAATAACTCATCCCTTGACTGTCCACATAACCTCTGAACTTTGTTTTCCTTGACCAATCACCCTGTGCCACCAACACTGCAGAAAATGGAGTAGATGAAGAAGAAGACAGGGACTACATTCAAATTCCTCCATCTTGCTTCCTATCTACACCATACTAAAACTCCCAAAACCTAAATTTCTCACCCAAGTGACATACTATACTATTCTCTATTATCTATTTTACACTTCAGTGAATTCCAATCTATTGCAAAGTTTTGGAAGTCCTCTTCTAGGGCGAAGGTTAAAGGCAGTGTTTCTCTGGGAGTCAGGACTCCATAGAGCAGACAGAGAAATATTCCCTGTACCCTCGATTCCCACACATTCAACATAAAAACCTTTAACTTTAAGATTTTAAGTTTCCCCAAAATGTTACGGGTAAATAGGATTAAAAGGAGAAGAAATAGAGAACAACAGAAAGAAGATCTATAGAAAGACACACACATAGGTACCAACTGTTCTGGTGCCAGCATCACCAACAGAGGAACCCCAGAAGAAGGCAGGATGCAGACCCTGCGCTGGCCTCGTGCTCCGGCTTTTAACCCCCTCTGCCTTCATGGGCCCGCCTCTGGGGTGGGACTGCCAGTTGCTTGTCCAATCAGAGCCAGGGTAGCAGCAGCTGCTAGTGTGTGATTGATTGATTGATTGACAGCTGGGCCAATCAGAGCTGGGTTAGCACTGCCCCTACTGTGTGATTGACAGCTCTGTCAGGCCAGGGCTGGGGGCGAGGCTCTGTCCCACCACAAACCAAGGCCTGACCCGGCCCTGGCCCCACTCGGGCATTCCGAGCATCCCAAGGTGTCTTGGGACATCAATCTCATCCAGCCTCTGACAGCGACCACAGTGACACTGTGGAACCTCATGGAACCATGGGTCAGTTGTGACAATGTGGATGGAAGGACATCATGGTGACACTACGGAACCTCATGGAATCAAGGAGACCGTTGTGCAGCTCAGGGGCCCTATGGATGCAAGGGTCAGGAATCAAACCTTGGGGCTCATAGAAACAAGGAGCCCTTGTGACACAGCAGGGCCACATGGAGTCAAGGGAACCCTGTGACTCTGCTGGGTCTCATGAAACCAAGAAGGCATTGGGATATTGCCAGACCTCATGGAATCAAGGAGAATATCGTGACAGTGTGGGGACCCATGAAATCAAGGGAACATGGAACAGGTCTGCCTGGTTTGGCCTCCTGGGGACTGTCTGACAGGTCCCACTGAATTTGACATGTCAAGGACCACTTCTCTTGACTGTGAAGCACTGGGGTCCATGCTTTTGTTCCTGTGGAAAAGAATTGTCTTTCTTGTCTAGGCTCACATGGCTGAAATTAGGATTCCATCTCAAAAATCCCCTATATCCAAGGGTTTCTCCCAAACAAAATCTGCCAATACAGTCAAATCTGGCTAGCCTCGGTCTCTGGTGACTGCCTCATCTGCCCCGGGGCTCGGTTGTTTCCTTCCTATGGAGACCACGTTGACACTGTGGGGTGTCGTGGAGCCAAAGGGCATTGTTACTCTGTAGGAACTTGTGGAACCAAGGGGATCATTGTGACACTGTGGGTACCATGGATCCAAGGGGCCATTGTGATATTGTGGGTTTGAGGAACCATGGAGACCATTGTGACACTTTGGGGTCTTCTGAAATGCAGGGGACATTGTGAGACTGTGGAGTACCATGGATTCAAGGGACCATTGTGACACTGTGGAGACTCATGGAACCAAGGACATCACTGTGGCTCTGTTGGGCTGCATAGTCCCAAGGGGCCAGTGTGAAGCAGCAGGGCTCTGTGGAACCAAGAGGCCATTGCTGCATTTCAGGGCCTTGTGGAGGCAAAGGGCCATTGTGATCCTGCAGGGCACCCTGGATCCATGGAGAGCATTGTGGCATTGCAAGGCCCCATGGAATCATGGAGACCATTGTGACACTGTGGGGCCCCATGGAACCAAAGGAACATTGTGATCCTGCAGGGCCTCATGGAAGGAAGGGGGGCATTGTGACACTTTGGGAAGTTGTGGAAGCAAGGGAATCATTGTTGCACTACTGGGCCCCAATGGAAATAAGGGGCCATTGGACACAGCAAGGCTTCATGGAAGCAATAGACTATTATGACACTGTGGGGCCTTGTGAAACCATGGAGATCATTAAGATCCTTAAGGACATCTGTGACCAAGGGGCCATTATGACACCTGAGGGCATCACGGGAGCAAGAGAACCATTGTGATACTGCAAGGCCTCATGGAAGCAAGGAGCCATTGTGACACTGCAGGGCCCTGTGGAAGCAAGGGAACATGAAATAGGTGTGGCTGCCTTGGCCTCCCAGGGGTCACCTGACAGGTCTGGCTGACCTTGGAATGTGGAAGGCCACTCCCATCTGCTCCTGAAACACTGGGGCTCTGTGCTTTTCTTTGTATGGAAAAGAATTATCCATTTTTTCCAGGCATCCATGGCCAAAATTTGGATTCCACCTCCAAATATCTGTGTATCCAAGGATTGCTGCCAGACAAAAGCTGCCAGGACAGACAGTCTGGTTGGTCTTTAACTCCTGAGTGCCAGAACTCACCTGTTTTCCAAACACTGGAAAGGGCTCTGTGCTTTTCTTTGTATGGAAAAAATCATCCTTCTCCAGGCACAAACGTCTGAAATTAGGATTCCACATTCATAATTTTGAATATCCAAGGGTTGCTCCAAGCAAACCTGTCAGGACAGACAGGTCAGGCTTGCCTTGACTTCTGGTGGTTTCTGTTCATCAGCTCCTGAAATATGGGAGCTCTGTGCTTTCCTTCCTATGGAGACCAATGTGACACCTGGTGGCCTTGTGAAATGAAGGGGCCATTGTGGCACTGCAGAGCACCATGTGACACTGTGACACAAGAGACTAATGTGACACTGTGGAGCCTCGTGGAACCAGGGACGTCATTGTGGCTCTCTTGGGCCGCATGGTCCCAAGGGGCCAGTGCAAAGCTTCGGTGTGGGAGTTAGCCTGGCTGTAACTCAGAGTCGGACAGATTTTACCCCAGAAGAACTGTGTGACTTTCAAGCCCTAGGAATCATTCGTTTTAAATAGGGTGCGCTTGAGAGTTCCCTCATAAGCATTAAGTGTCATTATGCTAAGTTGTCCAAGTTCTGCTTTGTTATTGGTTAGTTCTTTCCCCTATTTGGTTATTTTTCTAGAGTGTTCTACCCCCAAGTGCACATGTTGTTGCTTCCCATTTGTCTCGGGTTTTTTAATCCTGCCCCTCATACTGTTCTCATCTTTGTCGGGTTCAGGACATCCCTTTGGCTGTCCTGAGCAGCCAAGACCCTTGCCGGGGGGCTCAGAGACCCTGGCACAGAGCCCAAAATGCCTCTGTGAGTTTGATTATGGCCCGTGGAGCAAATACCAACCTTCTATGAAGATAGCAAGCCACAAGAGTTTAAGTAGAATATTAGTGAAATTATCACAGGGTGAATTATGTGTTTTAGGATTACTGTACAGGGGGGTTATATCCCTGTACAGGGGGGTTATGGAGACAAGATGGAGGAATCAGGGCATGCCTCGTGCTTCTTCTTTCTTCTTCTTGGCCTCCATCTTCTGTAGTGATGTTGGCACTTACTTATTGGTTTAGAGTAGAAGCTCACTGTCTAACATAGGTGATGGGTATTGGGGAGTAATTGTAAATATTGTACACGTAGTTTGTACTATAAAGACATAACACCACCCTGGGGGCGGGCAGAGTGCCTGTGGCTGCCCTGCTGAACAGATCTCTGCTGGGCAGAATGAAAATTTTTTAGATAAGAATTAATAAACGACCTTGACACCAAGAGATGAAGAGCTCTGACTCCTTCTTTAAGCGCCGGGCTGGGAAAAGAGACTTTAGAACTTTTCTCGGGGTCACTCTGACAAACAAATGATCCCGACAATTGGCGTTCCCTGGGTGGGCACTTGGCAAGCAGCCAGCCACCAGCCATCAGCCGCTGAAATCCAGCCCGAGAAGGAAAGAAAACAGGCACTCTCAAGAAAAAAAAAAAAAGAAAGAAAGAAAAAAAAAAAAAGAAAAAAAAAAAAAAGGAAATGTCCAGAAAGACCATCTCTACTTCTGCCGAGAAGATTTGTTTCAACCTCGACCTGGAAGGAGGACGACCAGAAGCCGGCCTGGGAGATCGTCACCTGTGAGCTGCTGGACAGTGACCAGGGCAAACTCCGGACTGACCTTGCAGATGATTCAGCTTTTGGTAAGAAAGGTCAAAATTGAGACCATGGGGGATACATGCTCCCAGGAACAACCTAGCATCTTGTCAGCCCTAGAGGGCTTGACAGACACATACCCTGTAAAAATCCCTGAAAAAAGATGAAATAGCTGGCACGAGCCAGGATTATGTTAAAGGCGACCTCAGCAAATATAAGGGCTTCAGCCAGGCAGCATTTAGCTGCGGATACCGCGGAAGCGGGGGGGGGAAAAGAGCGAAGTCCTAAAAGGAGATTGGCTCTAGCCCTGTTAGATCACGGGAGCTAATTCCCGGGGAAAGTAGATGAAAAGAGGTGTTACCGCCTCCTGTCCTGATAACCCGAACAACAAAGAGACCCCCAAAACGCCCTGAAACCCCAGAATATACAGGGGATTCAGGCAGCGACTCAGATACAGATACGATCCCAAGTGCAGATGAACTGGGGTTTTCCCCAAGCGAGATCGAGGAATTGGGTGGTCCCGAAGGTACGTGCCCCCCCAATCCACGGGAACCTGGGGAGCAGGGGTTGGAAGCGGCTGAAGAGTCGGAGGGACTTGGAATCAGTTCGGGGGGAGGGGGAGCGCTTCCCCGCGGCAGCGACGCGGCGGGAGTGGATCCGGCGGCGCTGGCTGGCGGGGGGGGCAGCGATGGAGGTGGGGGATGCAAGTTTTGCGGCAATTTTTGTGAGCGCAGTGCCGGGGGCGGCGGCAGACCCTGCTAGTGCGATGCCGGGGGTCCACGGGACGGGTAAGGCTTGCAGAGCTTTTCGGGAAGACTCGCAAAGCACCAGTTAATGCGCTAGGGTGGGCTGGCTTTTCTGGGGCGACTGCAGCGTCCCAAGCTGCAGCCATACCTAGACGCAAGGGGCGTGCTTTGAAGACGAATCCGGAAGCAAGGATGCGGAGATGGGCCCGTATCGTGGCAAAGGCAAAATTAAAGTAGGGACCGCGCGCGCCGGTTGCGGGCGCTGGCACGGAGCCAGAACGGGACCGGGGCAGCGCCGGTGTCAGTCACAGGCAGAGGGGGGGGCGTTCCCGAAGCCGCGCCTGCGCCGAGACGAGCGCAGGGGAGGCGCGGTCAGGGTGGGAGCGCCCGCACTCCGTGACGACTCAGGCAGAGACGGGGCGCGGTCCGGGCACAGAGGGTCCCGATGTACCGGCCCTTCTCCGGTCCCACGGCAACGGGCACGCAGCCAATCGCAGCAGCCAGCACACAGTTTCAGCCTCCAACAAAATATCAAGTTAGAGATTTTGTGCGGGTACAGCACATGTTGTGTGGGGCACATAGAGCTCCTAACCAGTCCGGTCCCACAGAAGTGACAGAAACAGCATTTACCAGATGATCAGGCTTCAGATGCAAAAGATGGACATGTAGAAAAGTTGTCCAAAATCAGAGTAAAGTGTGAAAACACCAGGCTTTTGCTCAAGATACAGATAAAAGGGGAAACCAGTGCAAATCAATGTTGTTACAAATATGATGTAGATGGAAATCTATTGTGAATAATGCCTCTCAGGGAGGGAAATGACCATATAAAGATAGAAGTATTAGTCTTGATTCAATTACCTGAAATGTCTCTGAAGACAGAGTATTTAAGAAATATCAGTCAGATCCTATTTGTGGGGTCATCAGTTGATTCTTCAATGGTTCAGAGTTTTGTTGGTATTGAGTCTGTAACCTTTGTTGGTTTGAATTTTATAGGTGACACTGATAAATAGGGATTGTTATTAAAGCTGTATAAATACTTTTAAAAGGTTGTCATAAGCCCCTCAAACATTTCCTGTTGATAAGTTGATTATATAATGAGAATTCTCAGAATTTATGATAAGAATTATTAGCAAGGTATTGTAATATTTACAGCCAGCTTTTATGTGTTTCACTATCTCTTTGTGTGATCATCTACAAGATGTGTGTCTTCAGAATCTTGTCTTATATTTCTTGACTACTTATGGTTTTTGGGTTTCTTTTAAATCCAGATTGACATTTTCGTGGTTTTCTTCAGTTATTATATCTTCAGTTTTTATAGAGGTACTGCATGCCGAGAATTCAAGAGTTTGCTGTGTTTGAAGAATTTCTATCCTGACAGAAGTTTCAGAGGGATTCATCTATTTAATGGTTTGATTGATCTTTAATCCTAAGGTTTCCTATTCATAATTGCTGTTTTTAAGAATCTTCTTTTAAAATGTATTAAGTGATATCCATTAATTAGAGTTCGAACTCTGGCCAAGTTCTGGCTCTACTTGAATGGAATGATTGACAATCAGCCCAGATGTTTTCTGCATCAAAAACTATTCAAGTCCTTTTGGCTTGGCAATTTGACCATGTATGATAGCTGAGCCTGTTTTCAAAGGGAATCTGGAGAAACATGAATCCGGACATGAGTTCTCCAGTTCTCTGTTGTTTTAAGGTTCATCAGCTGTCGCAGACTCTGGGATGACAGTTCAGTGTTGTAGTGATTGATAACTGTATAATTTCAGTTGTGTTATTGGTTATGTGTATTATCTGATTGATTTCTATTTGCTGTTATCTTACATTTCCCTATGTAATATTGCATAGAGACTGAAACAGAGCAGATGAATGTTTTACTTTCATATAAGGGCACATTTTTCACCTTCAAGATTTTGAAATAATCCTCCAGTCCCTGCGGGGATGTGGATTTGTTTGTGTTTTAGCAGGTGCAGAAGTCCAGGTAGATCTCAGTGAACAATGTGAAACTTGATCAAGTGCGTGAGAATGCTGACAAGAAGCATGGGCAAGAAAACGCTGACCATTCCACAAGCAGAAAAAAAAATGCACAGATGTGGACTGCACAGAGATTTCAACCTTTGTGTTTCACCCACAGAAGATTATGGACTTTGGGTTGCTTCATGGATGAGAGCTCTGCAGTGATACCCACAGGTGTCACTGGAACTCTGTCCCAGAGACAGGACTTTTTAATAATTGGTAAGGACAGAAGCAGCATCCTTGGACTTGTCATTTATCCTTCGATCGTTCCAGCAAATCAGAATGAAGAGTTGACAGTTTTAGCTAAAGCTCTTCGACCACCACTGGCTGTTCCAGAGAATACCCTGGTAGCCAAAAGCTCTTGCTTTGCCACCACATGAAGTGGAACAAGGCATGCCGGTGTTTGATCAGCAGGACTTTCCTTCTGGAGACCATGTCCATGGAATTCTCCAGTGTTTGTCATTTGGAAGAAAACTTCAGACTCAGGGAGACTGCTGCATGACCTCAGGAAGATCAGCAAAGTCATCGAGGACATGAGACTGCTTCGACAGGGACCTCCTTCACTCTCAATGATTCCCAGATTAGCCACTTGTGATCATTGATCTCGAGGATTCTTTCTTCAGTATCCTGCTCCATCCAGATGATGCTCCTCCACTTGCATTCTATGTTCCAAGCATCAACAGAGAACAGTCTCTGCAAAGGTACCAACATAACAGGAGCTGCAAGAAACTCCTGACTGTATGATTGCAGAGGTGCAAAAGGCAGGACTGAAAATCAGTGTTTAAAAATTCAGGAGATCACACCATGGAAATATCTAGGGTGAAAAATCTCAGAGCGAACGATAAGACCACAGAAGATACAAGTCAGCTCCAAAGTCAGCAATTTGCATGACCTACATCAGCTGCTCAGAGAAATCGACTGGATGAGACCAACCATGGGGATCACAAATGATGACATCACAGAGGCTCAATCTTTTGAGAGAGGACAATTTGACAATGACATCAAATCTCCCAGAACTCTTACACCTGAAGCGCAGAAAGAATTTCAGAAAATTACAAAGGTCTCCAAAGACAATCCTCACAGAGGATTGCCTGGAGATGGCATTCCAAACTGTCATAAAAGCAAGGACAAGGTTGCTGACAATGTCAGGCAGGAATTTTTCTACAATTCATTTACCATTGAAGAAAGATTATTTTGACTAAGCAATGCAGAAATCAAAAGGTTTGTTAATATCATTGTTAAAGTAGCCAGGCATTTGCATGACTTGTTTTCCAGATCACAGATTGCTGAAATCAAAAATATGTTATAGGGAAAGACAAAGAATAAGTGAGGAACTTACTTATTGATTAGGATAACAATATTCACTAATGGTTCTAGAAAAAAATCTCACAAATCAGTAATCATGTGGCAGAATTCAGTCGCAGGGGAATGGGACTCAGATGTAAAAATAGTCCAAGGTTCACCATAGATTGTGGAATTGGCAGCAGTGGTCAGGGTCTTTCAATTGTTCTACCCACCTCTCAAATCTGATCACAGATTCAGTATATGATGCAAATATGGTCAGGTGATTGAAGGGTTCATTTTTGAAAGAAACAAGCAGTGACATTTTAAATTCTTACTTATCATGTATGGGGGCACTACTGGAAAACAGAGAGCACAAATATTTCATCATTCACATTAAGGCATACTTGTCCCTTCCAGGATTTTTAGCAGAAGGAAAGCCCAGGCAGACAAGCTAACCATGCTCATTTCACAGACTTTACTGGCTATTTTGAGCAAGCAAGGTTGAGCTATGCGTTTTTTCATCAAAATGCACAAGCACTGATGGAATCCTTTTGCATCTCAAAAAACCAGGCAAGGGAAATCATTAGTGCTTGCCCAAATTGTCAGTTTGGGCAGTCACCTGCATCCACAGGAGTGATCAATCCGGGAGGATTGCAGGGCCTCCAGCTGTGGCAAGTGATGTCACACAATATCCATCTTTGGGAAGCTCAGAAATATCCAAGTCTCAATTGATACATTCTCAACAGCTCCTTTTTCAAAACCCGATCCACCAATTCTCAGGCATTTTTATAACACTACCCAGGCAAAACTAAGGGAGAATCCTTTAGTTTTGATCAGAAATCTAGAAGTAGGACAGGTTGAAGGTCCTCTCAAACTAATCACGTAGAGCAAAGGTTTAGCTTGTGTTTCTACAGGGTGAGGTCTGAAGAAGGTGTTGGTGAGACTCGTGGAGCCCTACAGGACTCGGACGCAGGAAGACATGGATCCCAGAACGGAAGAGGCAAGCACACAGACAGACGCAGAGGACAAGACCGTGAACATCTCCTCGAACAGCACATAAAGAGTTCAAGGACTTGGGGTTTCTCTCAGGGGCTTGAGTGTCATGGCATGGAAAAACTTCTCACAAAGAGTGAAGCCATGAGCTTGAGATTTGATCAGGTATTGCTCATGTACCTCATTCTTCCATCTATTGCCTTAGGCAATGGAGCAGATTTGTCCATGGTCCAGCCAAAACAAAATGTCTGGGGGGCTTTGGCCAGTGTAGCAGGTTTGGATGGTGTCTGCTTGGCATGTTCGGGGCCAGGGAGATTGTTCTCAATGTATCTGGTGGGTTTGCCAGTGAATGAATGGCCAATTCCAAAAAATACTTCTATAATGATTTCACAGGTCATTTCAAATCCTGTGAATGAGTAACATCTTTGGACACAGTTCCTCCCTGTGGCTCCTTTTGAACCTGAGGAACTGGAAATTCTTAAGTCAGCAAAAATGAATTAATGAATTTTTGTATAAAGTTTTGAACTTTAGAAAGTGACACAAGCAGAAAATAAGACAATGTCACTCCAAAATCATCATTTTTATAGGAACGCATCTGCTTGGTGCAAATACACCAAGGTGACAGCCAAAGCATCCCTCCAAGTTTCAGCACAATTACCACAGGGAATTTTATTTTTATCTGTGGAGACAAAACTTGGCCTGCTATCCCTGCGGGTGTCAAGGGTGGTCCATGCAGCAAAGCAAGAGTTTCATTGCTAACACCCGACTGGAGAATTTTTGAAAGAGTAAAAACACATAAGGGGAAAAGATCAGTGGAACAATACAGTCCAAATTGTGATAGTCATGTACACACATGAGACAAGGCTTGGAGAATTGCAGTTGCAATTTTCTCCCCACAGGCAGCATCAGGGGTGGACTCAGTTGGATCATATGGGTTGCTGGCTGAGCAAGCATGCTTGAGCTGTTTTTCTTACACTGAGTGAAATGCTTGAGCTGTTTCTCTTACACCCAGTGAGATTCTAATAGACATCAGCAGTAAGACGAGCAACTCTCCAAAACAAAGCAGCAAGTGACTATTTGCTGCTGGCACATGGATACAGGTGTGAAGAATTTGAAGGGATGTGCTGCATGAACATGTCAGATCATTCAAAATCAATTTATGAAAACATCAAAAAGTTACAAGAAAGTGTTAACAAACTTGGGGAGGTCACTAGATCCTGGATGATTGATGTGGTTCGATTTTTTTTTTAACCTTTCACCATTGTGGAAGGTACCTTTAAAGGTAGGTTATTACATTTTGACAAGGCTTGTGGTTCTTCTGCTCATCTTACCATGCATCTTTGTGTGCATGTAGTGGGCCATGAACAAAGTTGCAAAGGGGGTGTTTTTGGTGCAAAGAGAGGGGGGAGATGTCGGGACTCAGGACATCCCTCTGGCTGTCCTGAGCAGCCAAGACCCTTGCCAGGGGTCTCAGAGACCCTGGCACAGAGCCCAAAATGCCTCTGTGAGTTTGATTATGGCCCGTGGAGCAAATTACCAACCTTCTATGAAAATCAGCAAGCTACAAGGGTTTAAGTAGAATATTAGTGAAATTATCACGGGGTGAATTATGCATTTTGGGATTTTGGTACAGGGGGGTTATGGAGGCAAGATGGAGGGAACTGGGTGTGTCAGGCCTTTCTCCTTCTTCTTCTTAGCCTCCATCTTCCGTGGTGATGTTGGCACTTACAGATTGGTTTAGAGTAGAAGCTCACTGTCTAGCATAGGTGATGGGTATTGGGGAGTAATTGTAAACATTGCACACGTAGTTTGTAGTATAAAGACTTTATAACACCACCCCGGGGGCAGGCAGAGTGCCTGTGGCTGCCCTGCTGAGCAGATCTCTGCTGGGCAGAAAGAAAGCAAATTTTTTAGATAAGAATTAATAAACGACCTTGAGACCGAGAAATGAAGAGCTCTGACTCCTTCTTTAAGCGCCGGGCTGGGAAAACAGACTTTGGAATTTTTCTCGGGGTCACTCTGACAAGCTAACGATCCCGACAATTGGGGACTGAGGCACTTTCCAGCACAGTTTTGGATCTTGTTGTGGAGGAATCCTGGGGATTTTCTGTTCCCTGTGTGGGGATCTGGTTCTCCTTTGTAGACCTGTCTCTCCTGGCTGCGTTACCCATCCTTGGTTGGCCCTTGGCAGAACTGCGCCTCACATCTGGGGCCTTGGCCTAAGGGGAGAGAGAAAAGGGAGGGAGAGCTGAGCCCTGAGACTCATCATCCTGGAAAGCAAAATGGGGGTTTGTTCACCAGCAGAAGAGAGAAGAAGTAAATAAGTCCACCTGCCCATGGACTTGGTCTTCCTTACTGATGTTTGCTTTGCCTAGGACTCCCCTGCTCCCTCAGGACCCTCTCCTCAAAGGAAGTTGAGTGTTTCAGTGATTTTTTCCCTCTTGTCTTGCAGAACTGCTCTGTCTCCAGCAGAGCTGTCTCTTTTGTCCCACCCCTGACAGAAAGCAGACCTGCAGACACGGGGCCCCATCACATCTTCACAACCTCTCCACAATGATCCTTTTCCACCCAGCCTGTCCCCCATGCCCCCATCAGGCCTGGTCCCTGCCCTGGCACCTTCTGCAGCACCCACCAGATTGTCTCCCATGGCAGCAGCTCCTGGTGCCACGATGGTGAATGGCTCCACACGCTCTGCAGGGCCCAACCTCTCCTCTGGGCACTCGAATGTGGAGAGCACAGCAGTGCGGGGAAGGGAGGCCCTTTGGGATGCAGTCCCAGATGTTCCTGCAGCTAAAACAGAAGAGAAAATCCTGCTCATCCTTCTGCCACCTTCATCCTCACAACTCCTTCTTTAAAGGCATTGAGCTTTTGGCAATGGGGTTTTTCACTTCTGTGAAGCACAAGTGCTTTGTTATGCCCAGTAGGGTGAGCAGTGTGAAAAATGCCAATCACTTGTTTTTAAAATTTTAAAAGTTTAATAGTAATAAAATGGTTATAAAAAATAGTAATACAATTAGAGTAATAATAATTTGGACAAATTGAATTAGGACAATATGACACAACAAATATAAAGAGTTATGAATGTCTGGGTACCTTTTTCTGGGCAGCAGGAGCCCGAAAAAGGACCCCTGTTAACAAAGGATTTACCCTTAAAAACAACAGCCTGTTGCATATTCATGCACTTCATACATGATGCATAAATTCCATTCAAACACAGGATTCTGTCTGGTCAGTGTCAGCTTCTTCCTCTGAATCCTAACAGCACCTTCGAGGTAGGAAGAAGTTTGTTTCTTCTGATAAGAGGGCAATAAATTCTTTTTCTCTGAAAGATTTGGGTGTCCTGTGGCTGCTATCTCGCTGCAAGCCCTTTCTTTAAAAAAATATATCCTACACAGCACAGTTTCTATTTTAACATTTTTTATAACCTAAGACTATATTTAACACACTACTTAAGAGAATTAGTACAGCATTACTTTCTAACACAACACATATAATATTCATTTTAATATTTGCAAAAAGCCAGTCATAAAATACGCATTTTTCACAGTGGGCTCCCGAGCAGAGGCAAGAGCTACAAGTGGGACCAGGAGAGAAACCTCTCCCGAGTGACTCAGCTGAAGGAAACAATGGCCATGAGCTGCCCTGTCCTGGACTGTTTATCATGATTTCCAGGCTGGAAGCTCTGAACAGACTTGGACACAGAGCACTCCCACTTTCTGCCCATCTGAGGGATGGTGGTAACCTCCCCATCCACACAGGTGATACAGAGTCATTGTGGAACATCATCAGGGGCCTGGACAAGGCTCTGTGCCATTATCACCTGTGGGGACACAATGCTCCAGGGCCCATGAGCATGGCAAGCTCGAGATCTGAACCTTGCAGGGTTTTACCTGCTCGTTGGTTGGCAGCTTCCCATCCCTCAGGATGTCCCAGATCGTGGCCTTTGGGTGTGTGACCTGCACGTCCAGGCCCTGCACCCTGACATGCTCATCTCTGACTGCCCCTTCTGCACCCTGGCTTTGTGTCTCCAGCTGAGATGACTGAAGATTCCTTTGGCCTCCATGTTTTTGTTTAGCCTCCTTCACCTTCTCCTTAGGCTCCTGACCTTTGCTTTCAGCTGAAGGCTGGGCCCCTGCCCTGGCCTTGAACTTTGCCTGTTGAGTCTTCAGCCTCTCCTGTGCTTCCCAGTCCTCCAGCACCTGTGGGGGCAGTGTCCCACCCACGGCGCGTGGAGGCATCAGAAAGCTCTTTTGGTGCCCAGACCCCAGAGCCATCTGCAGGATCTTTGTGTGTGTAGGGAACAGAAACCACAGCAAGGTTCCTTTTCTCATCTCACACACTCAACAAACTCCATTTCTGTCTTCTCCCTCCTTCCCAACAACACCAACTATTGAAGTCTTCCCACAGTGAGTCAGCAGAGCTGGCCTTGCCCTGGGGATTGCCTCCATCTCCCTGGCACAAGCCTGGCAATGCTGGAGTGCTGTGAAGCTTGGGCAGCGTGTCCATGGGGACCAGACCTGCCTTCTCACCTTCTCCTCCTCAAGGTTCTGCTCATCAAAGTCCAGGCAGTAAAACTCAATGGGGAAGGTGCACGGGTTCTTCACCACCACTGTGGCCTCCACGCCATCGCTGCCCACCAGCACCCGTCCCATCTTCAGTGCTGGGTGCTGAACTCCAACCGTGCCTCCAGACCCTGTCCTGAGAGCTGCAGCTTTAAGTAATTGCTGCTCCCACAAATGTTGAGCTTCAGCTCATTCTTATAAGACCTCTGAAAAGAGGTCTTATAAGAATGAGCTGAAGAGTCATCCATGAAGTCCCAGGTGACAGGACCCCAAATACAAAGCTTGCCCCAAGGTCAGGGTGTCACCAGTCCCTCCAAGGTGAACGGAAACCAGATATTTGTTTATGCTAAGGATTACATAAATTATAATAACCAAGTATTTATTTATTCTAGGGACTACATAAATTATAATTACCAAATATTTATTTATGCTAGGGACTACATAAATTATAATCACCAAATATTTATTTATGCCTGGGACTACAGTGTCTGTGTCCTGGGTCTGAGTAACTGGCATGAACCCTGGTGTGCACTGAAACTGGGTATTTGGTATCAGATGGATGTGCAATGGACTGTCAGGCGTTTTCACCTCGTCATGCAGGAGTGCAATGCTCATGGGAAGGGCCCTCGGGGCTGCAGTGTCCAGACATGGCCCTGGCACTGCTGTATCAGGCAAACACCAGCTCCAGCAGAGAGGCAAATGAGCTCTTGCTGGCCAGATAAAAGGGTCATCTTCCTGCTTAGTGTTGGGCTCTGGGCCAAGCCAGACACAAGATGGTTACAACTCTCAAGCAATTAAAAGAACCCTGGGACTGTTTGTGAGCACAGAAGCACTTGTGTCCATGCTGGGACACACTGCCAGTTCCTCAGACCCAACAGCCACAGGCAAACACCACTTTTGGGAATGCTTTGTCCTTTCAGTTGAATCCCCAGCTGCACGGGAATGTGGAGGCAGGCCAGAGCCCCGGGGACTGCTGGCAGCACAGCACTACAGGTGACTGTCCTGCCGTGCTCAGCAAGGTGTCTGGGGGCTGTTTTGTCTGTCAGTCCTGCAGCAGGATCAGCCCAGGCTTGGCCATTCCAGGATTATCCTCAGCGAGGGGGCAGCTGCTCTGCACCGAGTGCTGCAGCTGCAAATGCAGCTAGGCAAGGGGGAGGCTGAGGGCAGCTGGGCACATCCCCCCATGTGCCAAGAGGCAGCCTCAGAGCCCTGATGGTCCCTGTGCTCTTTGCTGTGGTCTTACACCAGCTGTAATCTGATCCCCAGACCCTGGGGAAATGGCTTCTTTTCCCATGGAAAATGTTTGGGGCCACTCTGTTTGGGGCCACTCGCCCTGGCCAACAGTGGGGTGTCAAGGGAGAAATTGGCAAACTTTGCTGGATTTCTCCAAAACTAAAGCTGCCAGCAACTAGGACCCTGCAAGTCCTCAGAGCCCCAAAAGCCACCTCTGAGCTAATACCCAGACCCTGGGGAAATGACTTCATTTCCCATGGAAAATGGGCATTTCAGAGCACATCTCACAGGAGAGCTCTGTGGGGTGAACCGAGCCACGCTGAGTACGGGGCTTGCAGAAGGCTCCCTGTGAAGGCAGAGCTCCCACCACACTCTCTGCACCAGGCCCTCAGTTCCAGATCGCCCTGACAGCCTCCCGGGCTGACACCTGCCAATCTCACCTCCTCCTTGGGTGTAAACTGGATTTGTAAATCCTGCCACCGTCCTGGATCAAGGGTTCCTTGGCAGGGTGTCACTTCAAAGGGACAGGGCTCATCCTCCAGCGCCTGCTGCTTCTGACCTACATTTTTGTTCTGGGCACAGAAACCAAAGGTTTCTCAGGTCTCCTCGTGCTCTGAGACACTGACACGGTGCTGAGAGCCCCACAGACAAACCAAGCGTGGCCCCCATGGCCTAGAGCTGGAGGGAAAACCTCACCCAGGGCAGGCAGATAGGGAGCTACTGTCCTCAGAGGAGGAGGAATGGGTGAAGATGGCAGAAAAGCAAAGCATCTGCTCATGGAACAGGTCCAGGCAAACCAGTCTTGATCTAGACCCTCAGAAGCTTCCTCAAACACGCTGCAGACCCAAGTGCTCCGGAAGCCACAGGAGCAGAAAGGGCAAGAGACACAAAGAAAACCTAACCCAGAAGTTACGTTGTCACTAGATATCTGTCATGAAAAATCTTTTCTTTAGGATTTTTCCTCCTGAGAAGCTGAGAGGCCTCAGAAACAAAATGTAAACAATGGTTATTTGCTGCTGTGGAATGCAACAGGTGGATCTATGACTGGCCCATGTTAGTTGTTTCTAATTAATGACCAATCAAAGCCCAGCTGGCTCGGACAGAGAGTCCGAGCCACCAACTTTTGTTATCATTCCTTCCTATTCTATTCTTAACTAGCCTTCTGAAGAAATCCTTTCTTCTACTCTTTTAGTATAGTTTTAATGTAATATATATAATAAAATAATAAATCAAGCCTTCTGAAACATGGAGTCAGATCCTCGTCTCTTCCCTCAACCCGAGACCCCTGTGAACGCTGTCACACTACGTGTTCAATGTCCCCTGTGCTTTACCTCCAGAGCAGGCTTGCTGGCAGTAATGAACCATGTGCAGGGCACCTGGAACCAGTTGTAAAGCCGGATGGTCTCAACCTGGCACTGCCCAACGAGGGTGTCAGAGAACTGCAGGGTTTTCTTGCAGAGCTCGAGCGGCACTTCCAACACGGTGGCGCGGAGGCGGATGTGAGACGTTGGGCCTTTCATCACCTGGAGAAGGACAGAGAGTTCAGCAGAGGGTGCAGGTGACATCTGCTGCTGTGCCCAGCCTGCTGCCTGCCCCAGGAGCTGTGGTACCTCTATGGGCAGCAGCACATCCACGGCACCCTGGGGCTGCTGGGCGCTTTCAAAGCGCACGTCAAACGCCACGCTGCGCCTGGGGGGCAGGATCTGCATCAGGCCTAGGTCCACGCTGAAACCTTGAAGGGATGAACACAAAGCAGCTGAGATACACTGTGGGAATCCACAAAATCAGAGGGTTTAGGGAAAGCTGCAAAAGGCAGGCCTCAGAGACAGCAGAACTGTGATTAGAGCTAAACAGCAGCCATGAGATAGGTCAGCAGAAAAATTATTTAAACTGTAGAAAAGCAAAGACAAATAGAACAATGGTCTGTGTATAAATGCTTGTCTAGAATAACTCCCTAAGCTACAGAAAACTTATCCAGCAAGATATTAGGAAGTTTGAAGCTTAATAATGTTGCTCTGTGCATTGTGTTATAAGGCTTACAAGCAGGTATTGTATCCTGAATAAGCAAGCATTGTTTTAACCAAAGGTACGTGTGCTTATGGTGATTGGATAGAACTACTGTCAATATGCTTTTGCTTTGTGTGATTGGTCAAAAACTTATAAAGTAAGTTGTAACATAAGTTCTTGGTCTGCTGCCTGGGATGTGAGCTGCTGGCATCTTCCCATTGTCATCACCATGTAATGAGACTGATGCTGGAAAATAAACCAGCTCAAGGCAGTTCCACAGCAGCCCCATCCCGTTTGTGGTCAGTAAATAGCCTCTGGCTGGCATCAATACACCAGAAACACAAAATGTGTCCTAAGCACGTTAAGGCCTTACAGGTGTCCTGGCTGAGAGATCTGGGAAAAGCCCCATGCTGTGCTGTGACCTGGACAAAAACTCAGAGTGCCCCTGAACACCCCTCAGACACAGTGAGCCACTGTGTGAGGGAAGGGCAGCCTTGCCTCAAGGCCTCCTTTGGAAGCCTCTTTTGATCCACCAGAGGATCTCACAGGCTGCTTCCTCAATAAAGGCTGAACACAAGTGCTGTGACAGTGTGAACTCCAACTAAAGCTCTTCCAAAACACAGCAGACCCCACTGGTTGGCAAAACGAGCCCACAGAGTGCCCAAAGAAACTTGCTGCTCATGGGAGCCAAGGGCAGAAGATGCTGAGAGGTGCTGAGCCCATCTGCCCCTGCACTGAAGCATTAGGGCACTCACAGGCAGGCCAGGAGAGGTCCCTGGGCATGGATGGCCAGGAGAATTCTGCCTCTAAAGCTCCCAGCAGGGGCACTGAGAAGAAAAAGCTCCAAAACCTCCCCAAGTTCAGTGGCTTAAGCCAACCTGTCTGAGACACCTCCTTCAAGGCCACAGGAAGCGTCTCCAGCACTGCTTACCTGTGCCCTGCAGGGCAGATACATCCACCTGGAAGAACACTGGGATCTGCCCAGGGTTGGTGATCTCCAGAGTGCTGCTCTCAGTGAAACCCTTCAGGACAGGGCCCATGTCCAGGACATACTCGGGCAGCTCAACTCTGCAAGGAGGATTGGGACAGTCCTTAAACCACAGCCTGGCTACACGCCCAAGGGGACAGCCACAAATAAAGTGGGTATTTCCTTATTCACTGCTGTAAAAACTCAGCACAAGCCCATGAAACCCATGGCCTGACCACTTGGCAAAGAGTTTGGCAAGTCAGGAGGAGTGCAGGTCCTAGGTTTTATCAGCTACTAATGGTACCTGAAAATAAAATTATTTAAAAGGGACACTGGCCACAGCTCCTCTGCCATCAAAACCCAGTACGGCTGAGCCCACTGCTCTCAGTGAAACTGCTTAGCCTGGTGTACAGCCTGAGCCTGGAATTGCTTTGGGGCCTAGGAATGAGATTCGCCTGCACAGGAAATCTCCATTGTTCTGCAGCCAGATCACATGAGCTGTTCTGCAGAGCATCTTCTTCCTGAATTGAAGCCTCCTGTGCTTGTGCTGCATCGTGATGGTGCAAAGGGACCCACCAAGTCCCCTAGATAAGCCCTGGCACCCCACCAGGGTTCAAGCCATCTGATTTGGGGTGTTCAAGGGTTTGCTGACACGTGCACTTCCCTTCTCCTTTTGTTTAGTGTGCTCTGTTGGTTGGAACCAAGACATCAGCTGGGAGTTGTCTCTTTCAGAGCTGGGCAGCAGGGACAGAATTGAGGCTGTCTGGAAGGGCTTGGAGGGGTGCAGTGGGTGCCCCCAGCTCTAGGGACAGAGCCCCACAGCTGTGGGGAGCTGAGCAGGCCAAAGCTCAGCGTGGGGCTGGGGAAGGGAGGACACTGCACTGCTGACATGCAGCGTGTCACAGCCAGCAGGAGCAGAGCCCTGCTGGAGTCCAGGCTGTTCCCAGCTCTGCAGACCCAGGGAGCTCTCAGGAGAAGGGGACATGGCTGGGTGGTTTGCAGAGATAACCAAAACTCCACAACTTTTGTGAAAGTTATAAAGCTGGTATGTTCATTACAGCGCTGGATGCATGTGGGAATCGTTCCCCTAAAATGACATGTGTACTTCTGGGAACTTCAGGTCCTTTTTTATCCCCCTCTCAAATACATATGCATACAATTTCACAACAGGTTCATGCATATTCATTTTTATGAATTTTGCATGACAGTTGCTGCTAATTCTTTATCAGAAAGAATTCCTAGGTCAGGTTGACCTGCTCTCACAGCAGTCTCTGTCTCTCTCTATCACCTTCTGTCTCCCTCCCCCTTATCTCTGTCTTTCGCTGAAGCAGTTTCTCTGAGCCTGGGCTTTTAGAGTCAGACTACACATCAAGCTACGTATTTAAAGATGTACATTCCACCTAAATCAAAATGGATTCCTGCCCTGGAAAATTTCTACTCTGCCTCACTGGCTGTTCCCCACGGGGCACCTGGAGATGGGGATGGGAGTCCCTACTCACTTGACAAGGCTCTGGCACAGGTGTTTGGCAGGGAACCCGCACTTCTGGGGCTGGGATGTGAGCTTTTCCTGCAGCTCCAGAGCAGCCTTCTCTATCAGCATCCTCAGCGTGCTTATCTGCAGCTGAGTGTTTGGCTGAGGAAAGGGAAGACAGGGGCTGGTTAGCAAAGGTCCTTTCTGTGGGAATCCACAAAATTAGAGGATTTTGGGAAAGCTGCAAAAGGCAGGCCTCAGAGACAGCAGAACTGTGATTAGAGCTAAGCAGCAGCCATGAGAAAGGTCAGCAGAAAAATTATTTTAAGAGTAGAAAAGCAAGAACAAATAGAACAATGGTCTGTGTATTAACACTTGTCTAGAATAACTCCCTAAGCTACAGAAAAGTTTATCTAGCACGACATGAAGAAGCTTGAAGCTTAATAATGGAGCTCTGTGCATTGCATTTTAAGTCTTACAAGCAGGTATTGCATTCTAAATAAGCAAGCATTGTTTTAACCAAAGGTACGTGTGCTTATGGTGATTGGATAAAACTACTGTCAATGTGCTTTTGCTTTGTGTGATTGGTCAAAAAACTTGTAAAATAAGTTGTAACATGAAGTTCTTGGTCGGCTGCCTGGAATATGAGCTGGTGACATCTTCCCATTGTCATAACTGTGTAATGAGACTGATGCTGAAAAATAAACCAGCTCAAGGCAGTTCCACAGCAGCCCCATCCCATTTGTGATTTGTACAGAGCCCCCGGCTGGTGTCACTTCCCAAGGCCCAGCTTGCAGCTGGGAAAGGATCCCACCCTGCTCCTGTTGGGAGGGGCTGTGGCTCCTCCTGTCTGGCTGCTCAGTGCCTGTGACACCTCCTGCTCTCTCAGCCAGGAACTCATCTCCAGGGAAGCAACTCCAGCATCTCTGCCTGCCCAGACACCGTCAGCAAAGCTGCTCTGGCCAGGCAGACAGACAAGCCAGGAACCCTCTAGAGCTCCAGACACTTGCCTGCCCCCAGCCAGGACCAAGGCAGCTGGGACAAAAACTGTCCTGAAAGGGAACCAGGACCAAGCCTCTGGAGATGAGCAGGGCCAGCACAGCCCCAGGGCACAATCAGGCAGGTGCTGTTAAGGTCTGTAAACCTGGCAGGGCTTGGGTTGGGACCAACAAACTGCCCAGCAATGACCTGCATCTCCCTCAGAGCACCATCAACTCCATCCCTGGAGCATGGCCTTCAGCATCTCTCCCTGGGGTAGCCAGCAAGCTGCTGCAGCCCCAGAGGAGACCATGACCAGAGGGGCAGCCCTAGGGCCAATGCTGAGGTGACACCTGGTTGTCAGTGGGCAGGGAGGTCCCAGGTGCCATCGGGGCACCAGGAAGCTGCTGTGGGCTGCAAGGGGCTCAGGTGACCTGGAGAGGGTGGCATGTGCCAAACGGGGCTGCAGCTGTTCTTACTGCAATGCCAGAGCCAAGCAAACAGGGCTGCAGGTCCTGAGTCTTCAGGTTCCAAGTCTCTGAGGTCTGAGTCTCTGGGGTCTGAGTTTTCAGGCTCTGAGACATCAAGGTCTCACTCTTCGGGCTCTGAGTCTTCTTCTGAACAACTTGTAATTTATTCCTCTGCTTGTACTCTTGCAGGTATTTCATGGGCTGTTTCAATGGCTTCTCGTCATTTTCATTTTCTGAAGGAAGAAAACATCCACAAAGAGAAGTGTGAGCAAAGTGCCAGTCCCATTGAAGCTGGGAAGTCCCCACCTCCCAACATTCCAGAAAGAAATCCCTCAAGCCATCTATGGGAAGTGGATGCTGCTGCTCCTCTCTGAATCCTCGTGTTCGCTCCCACCCACCTCCCTCCCCACCGAGGAGCATCTCATCCCCTGCAGTGTCACACAAACCCAGCCCTGCCAGAAGCCCTGCCAGCCTCTCTCACAGCCTTCCCAAGCCTGTCAGTCCAGCCATCACCCTTCAGGACCCTGCCAGATGTGCTGGCAAGCTGGTTCCTGGGACAAAGCCCACGTGGGATCCCCTGCTCAAGACTCATGAAGCAACCAGGGGGCTTGACTTGGTCTGGGAGTCCTGCAACCCTCCAGGCCTGGTGGAGGTGAGCATGAGCTGCCCTATGGGCCTGTGGTGGGGAACAAAAGCAGAGGGGCCCTTCCTGGGGGCAGACAGGCAGTGCCCACCTCTGATGTTCCAGGGCAGGTTCACACTGATCATGGGGCAGGTCGCTTCTCCTCTCAGGCAGATATTTTCTGGCTCCAGGTCACCCACTTGGAGCTGGTAAATCCTGCTGAAAGCTCCTGGTAATGCCGGCAGGTAAGAGAATTTCAGCACTTGCTTCTGGCCAGGTGCAAGGAAGCCCTGCAGGGACAGGAGGAGAGGGAGGGAATGCATCAGAGTGTTTGATGGGGGTGGCTCAGGGGACAGACAGGTTCTCATCTAGAAGGAACCATCAGAGCACATCACCTTAGTGATAAAGATATTACAGTGCTGGCTTTCACAACTGCTAGAGTAAATACTATGTGGTTTATAATGTTGACTTTTGTAAAAAGTTTCACTAAAGTTAAGAGTTCTTTTAATGCAAATGTTGTGTTGTGAGATACCAATGTTGGTGAAGAGTTGTTGTAATATTAACATTTAACCAGTGAAGGAACAGAAACCTGTTGAATGTGTTGAAAAGTAACAAATGGCCACCACTAGGACAACTGCACATGCTCCAAAAGGGTGGGACAGAGGAGAAACTAGGTTAAAATGTTTGAATATGTATAACCATTTGTAAATATGTTGATACAATGCCCAGGGTGTATAAAGGGTGTTGCTGTGTTGATTGCTGTGCCTCTGGCTGCAGCCAAGCACCCAGTGCTGTTACTTCTGCTTTTATTGACTTTGTCCCCTATTGTCTCTTCTTTCTTTCTTTAAATTTTAACTGAGGAATGTCCTTCCCTTCTCACACCTTCTGCCTTCCTCGTGCCCAAAAGGTCGAGCCTCTGACCCTGGGGTGCAGTGAGTCCTCTCCAGGACTCACGAGGCTGCAGCCCCAGCACAGCCCGATGTGAGCACAGCTCTGCTTCTCCTGGGGTTTGCCCTCTGCCAGCAAGAGCCTGCCTCAGCAAAAAAGGCTCTGCTGCTGCTGCTGCTGCTGCTGTGGGAGGGAAGTCTCTGCTCTCAGCAGGGCCAGCAGCTCCTCTCGTCTCCTGTAGGGGATGATTTATTAAAAATATGGATATTGATCTAGTACCGATATCCAACTGTGAGGGACAAAGACTCTCTAACAGTTTAAAGTTAGAAAGTGTGTGTTTATTGTGGGATAGCTCCCAAATACACACAGCAATTTACAGGTGATTACAGAGTGCTTTTATCTATACAAGTACTGAATACCCAAAATACAAATCCATATTCATAACTTTGGTACATCCCAGTCCTCGCTTCGTATGGTAATTAGTTCAGAAGCTATTAAGCATGGTAATTAGCTCAAAAGCTATTAAGCATGGTAATTAGTTCAAAAGCCATTAAGCATGGTAATTAGTTCAAAAACTATTAAGCATGCATAGTTTGTTCCTTGAAATGGGTCGGTCGTCCCTTTTATGGGGAGGGGACTCAAAATGAGGAAGTAAACGAAGTCTTCCTCGTTCTGACCTTTCCACCTTTTCAATGCAAATATGACAAATGAACCCTTGGTAGAACTCCCATTCCCCATCTTCAATTGGTTTCAGAACAGAGGAGGGCCACAATTGTCTGATGTTCCTAAAAGCTATTTATCAGCTCTATATTCTTCATTATAAACCCAGCCAACCAAACATTATGTTGACAAGCAATCAATTATTAGTTAACTACTAACTCTTAACTTCATCAAGGCCTACCCGTTTATTTTGATTAACTCCAATAAAGCTTATTTCTAACTAAAACCTCAGCTCCTATAAAATCCCTAAATTCTTTAAGGTTTATGTCTCAGGAACAGGCATGAAGAATTGGGAAAGCCAATCGCTTCCTGTTCCCCCTGCAAGGAGGGACAAAGGCAGGAGCGCTGCTTTGGCTCAAAGACATCCAGGCAGGGCTGGGGAGCTTGGACAGTGCTGGGATGCTGCTAATACTTGTGTTTGTGCCTTATTTTCATCCAAGAAATCCATCAAAAAGAATTCTCCTCTGCTGCCCTCACAGCAGGACAGGGCAGTGACCAACACCCTTGTGCCTCCCGCCGGTGTCTGCCCTGGGACAGCAGAGCCACCACCCACCAGCCCAGGCCATGGGGAGTCTGTCAGGAGAGTGTGGGAATCTGTAAAATCAGAGGGTTTTGGGAAAGCTGCAAAGGCAGACCTCAGAGACAGCAGAACTGTGAGCAGAGCTAAGCAGCAGCCATGAGTTAAGTCAGCAGAAAAATTATTTAAACTGTAGAAAAAGCAAGAGCAAACAGAACAATAGCCTGTGTATTACCGTTTGTCTGAATAGCTCTCTAAGCTGCAGAAAGTTTATCTAGCAAGGTATTAAGAAGGTTAAAGCTTAATAATAGAGCTCTGTGCGCTGTGTTTTAAGGCTTACAAGTATTGTATTCTAAATAAGCAAGCACTGTTTTAACCAAAGGTATGAGTGCTTATGGTGATTGGATAGAACTACTGTCAATGTGCTTTTGCTCTGTGTGTTTGGTCAAGAAGCTTATAAAGTAAGTTGTAACACTAAGTTTTTCGGCCTGCTGCCTACATTGTGAGCTGCTAGCATCTTCCCATTGTCATAATCATGTAATGACACTGATGCTGAAAAATAAACAGCTCAAGGCACTTTCCATAGCAGCCCTGTCTCGTTCATGGTCTGTAAATAACCCCCCTTGCCAGCGTCAGAGAGCACTTGTTTGACCTCCTCTGCCCCCAGCAGAAATTGCTTACAGCCCTCTCTCTCTCTCATGGCTGGGTTTGGATTTTCCCCTCTGACTTTTTTCTCCCTTTCCCCCCACTCTTTTTTCCCTTTAACACCCTCCTGGGCCACCTGGCACAGGGCTGGGGTCATCTCTTGTGCTACTTACAGTGCTGGGCTTGACCAGAAACACACCAGGCAGATGCTGGTCTGCAGGGCACGGGCTCAGCACCCAGCTGAATTCACTCCTGCCAGTGTTCTCCAGGCTGATCCTGCTGTGACCAACTTCATTAAACATCTGGAGAGAAGGCACAGCAGAGGGAAGTTACAGACCCAGGCCTGCTGCTGGGAATCCCCTTCCTCTCTCCGGGGCTTGAGAGCAGACACATTGTGGGAGCAGGGAGGAGATTGGGGCACTTGGGAACCTGGGGAAGCCCCAGGCACAGGGCACTGCACAGCCCCAGGGACCTCTGGCAGCACACAGAGCTGGGGTAACAACCACGTGAGGGCCAGCAAGAAATGAACCAGGGCACACAGGCCCTCTGCACTCTGAGGGGGCACCAACAGCCAGGAGAAACAGGGACAGCACTGAGGCATTCCAGGAGAAAAGGCACCTGCATGCAAGCCTTGGCAAGCAACAGGGGACTCACACAGGGCAACACAGACAGGGCCAGCAGCTGGAAATATCTGTGGGCTTTCAACTGGAAAAGAGTCAAGTGGGGATTATTCTGGGACAGTCTCTCCAACCAGAGTGACTGGAAGCCCAAATTCTTCCCTTGATTATTTGTGGATTAAGCAAGAGCTCTAGGCAGGAGCATCTCCTTGGAGGTCAGGCTTTAGGCATGGACCAGCAGAGGGATGTCTCAGAGCCAAGGCCCTCAGAGCATCCCCACCGGGACCCTGCCTGGCCCAGGAGGCAGTGTCAGGTACCCTGAAAAAGAGGCATTCCCAACATTTTTGTGTGGGAATCCACAAAATCAGAGGGTTTTGGGAAAGCTGCAAGAGGCAGGCCTCAGAGACAGCAGAACTGTGATTAGAGCTAAACAGCAGCCATGAGATAGGTCAGCAGAAAAATTATTTCATCTGTAGAAAAGCAAGAACAAATAGAACAATGGTCTGTGTATTAATGCTTGTCTAGAATAACTCCCTAAGCTACAGAAAAGTTTATCTAGCAAGATATTAGGAAGTTTGAAGCTTAATAATGTTGCTCTGTGCATTGTGTTTTAAGGCTTACAAGCAGGTATTGTATCCTAAATAAGCAAGCATTGTTTTAACCAAAGGTACGTGTGCTTGTAGTGGTTGGATAGAACTGCTGTAAATGTGCTTTTGCTTTGTGTGATTGGTCAAGAAGCTTAGCAAGTAAGTTGTAATATTAAAGTTCTTGCTCTGCTGCCTGGGATGTGAGCTGCTGGCATCTTCCCATTGTCATCACCATGGAATGAGACTGATGCTGGAAATAAACCAGCTCAAGGCAGTTCCACAGCAGTCCTGTCCCATTTGTGATTTGTACAGAGCCCCCAGCTGGTGATATTTTTGGAGATGGCCATTTCCAACCAGCCTGGATGCCGGGTGTGTCCTGTCTCTGTAGAGCGGACACGGCACAAAGCACCAAGACTCCATCAGAAGGGTGCACGAGAGGGATTTATTATAGCAACATGTTGGTTTCATAGTTTTTCAAGAGATTTACATTTACTGAACAGGCACATTCACTGCCCATTAGTCATAAGAAAGAAACAAAGTCCTCAATAGGTGAGCAAGGAGCCACATCATTCTGGGGGCCAGCTAAAGTCTGTATCTTTCAACTTTCTCTCTTCCATCACGCTGTCATAGGGATAGCCTTGGTGTCTTCCTCAAGAGAGACGCGGGGCTTTCCTTATCTTTAGGAAGCCTTTGCTGGCTCACAATTACAGCACAAAATGCCTTTCCTACATGTCCCTCAAAGGTTGCACTTCCAAGCCCCAGAGCCAACAAAGGGGCTGGGTGTGGGAGTGTCAGGGGGTAGCACGGTCAGGACAGACAGAGACAAGAGATCTCTGAAGCCAGGTCGTGGAACTTGTGGTTTATTGCAGAGGGCCTGGGTGCAGGGGCCTTTTGGAACTTGGGGTTTATTGCAAAGGGCCTGGGTGCAGGGGCCTGCTGGGAGCTGCCAGCCACAGCTCAGAGCAGGCCCGAGAGAAGAGAGGGGTAGAGAGGATGAGAGGGTAAGAGAGTAAGAGGGTAAGAGAGCAAAAGCAAACGAGAGTAACAGGGGCAAGAGAGCAAAAGGCAAGAGCGCAAAGTTCCCGTTACAATACAATAAATCATCTTCTGTGTTGAATATTCTGATTCTCACTAACCAATCTAGTACAATATACAAATCCTATAGCATTTATAGACAGCCTTTAAGAATCACTACATTACCATACTGTTTTACATTTTAAACCTTAAAAATTCCTCTTTGGACCCCTTCTGCCAAGCTGGCAGGGTCTGCTCTGACTCTTGGACCTGCCCGCAAGCAGAGGGAATTGTTTCATCAAAAGGGGATCACCTTCAGCAGGCCACACCTTTGTTTTTCCATTGTTCAGTAACTAAAGGATCTCAAAGCTTGCTTTCATTTCAATCTCGCTTATAGTTTCTATATTCTCCAAATCTTTTGCCAGACAATCATATTTATAAGGCCTTCCTGTTTCATCTTTCCCAACAGCCGGGAAGGGGAGCCAGTCCTGGCTCGAGGCGGGCAGGAACCCGCTGGCCGTGGTTCTGAGGCAAGGAGCTGTGCCAGGGGCCATGTGTGGTACCTGCAGGCCACAGTTGATCTCCTGGAGGCTCAGGGAGTAGCTGGCCCGTGAGGCAATTGGCTCCACCTCATAGCTGGGGCCTCCCTCCACGCGGCACAGCGCCCTTGCACCGGCCATGGTGTCCTGGGGGCCAGAGAAGCTGAAGGAGACCTGCTGTCCCTGTCCTGGCTGCAGCACACCCGACTGTGGCACGGTGCTGAAAGCCTGCAGGGAGGACAGCAGAGACTGCGTGTGGGAATCCACAAAATCAGAGGATTTTGGGAAAGCTGCAAAAGGCAGGCTCCAGACAGCAGAACTGTGATTAGAGCTAAGCAGCAGCCATGAGATAGGTCAGCAGAAAAATTATTTCATCTGTAGAAAAGCAAGAACAAATAGAACAATGGTCTGTGTATTAACACTTGTCTAGAATAACTCTCTAAGCTACAGAAAAGTTTATCTAGCAAGATATTAGGAAGTTTGAAGCTTAATAATGGAGCACTGTGCATTGCATTTTAAGTCTTACAAGCAGGTATTGCATTTAAAATAAGCAAGCATTGTTTTAACCAAAGGTACGTGTGCTTGTAGTGGTTGGATAGAACTACTGTCAATGTGCTTTTGCTTTGTGTGATTGGTCAAGAAGCTTAGAAAGTAAGTTGTAATATTAAAGTTCTTGCTCTGCTGCCTGGGATGTGAGCTGGTGGCAAGTAAGACAGATTCCCTCTTACCTTCTCCACTTCCAGGGGAGTGTGCGCTGCATCCAGGGAGGACGAGATTCCTGCCAGCCCTGCTGGGAGCTGAGGGTGTTCAGGGGTTTGTGCAGGCACCTGAAAAACAAGACATTTTCTGTGCCAGGAGGAAGAGACAGCCACTTTGCAAAGTGTCAGGTTATGAGACAGCTTCAGTGTCACCCTGGTTTTTTAAGATTTTCTAAGCCTTCTGATATTGACATTCTTGTAGTGAACTTTCTCACACACTTTCTGTAAATAACTCATTGTTTTGCATTCCTTTATGGAGGAGGAGAAAGTGGACAGACTGTTGGCTTGACCAGTGTCATTGGAGAGGTGACACTGTCACCCTCCAATCCACTGTCACTATTGGAAAACTATAAATGTTGGAGTCAGAAAATAAACTTCCCTTTTCCTTCACCTTGAGAACAGCGGTGTGCGCTTGTGTTCTTCCGTGTCCTACAGTGACACTTCAGGGCCAGCAGTGCAATGCCAGCCCTTGGGTGAAAGCAGAGTCTTGCAAACAGGGAGTCTGGCTGCCTTGGGAAGAGGCTCCATGGAGATCAGGACTCATCCCAGCTTGCTCTGGGAAGGAAGCTGGAGGTCTGACCATCATGATGCAGAAGAAAGCCTCATCTTACATTGTGAAGGAAACCAAGCAAAAAAAAATCCCACACTCAGCACAGGTCTGTAGGATCTGAGCAGGCCTCTCCAAGGAAAACTCTCCTATTTCTCCCTCACACAGCCCATACCCAGCCACAGGTCCTGCTGCCCATGGGCACAGCACAGCAGGGCAGCAAAAAGGGAGGTCAGCACGAGCATGACCTAGTGCTGGCAGGCTGGGGAGGCAACACAAGCACAAGGTGTACAAGAAAATCTACCTCTGCTCCTGGAGATTGGGCAAAATCCCACGATTCTCTCAGGGCTGTGGGTGGCTCCTCCACATTTCTAATCCTGAAGCGTCTCCTTAGAGATGCCGAGGAATCCAAACTGGGTCTCTTCCCCTTTGGTGGTTGGGGTTGGAATTTAGATGGGTAAGGCTCACATCTGGAAAAGAACAGAGCTGTGAACAGGGACTGCAGTGGGAGGGAGGGACACCTGCACGAGCAGCTCCTGGTCAGGATGCAGCCCCTGGCTGGGTGCTGGTGCATTGAACTGAGAAATGGTTTGACCCAGCCCTTCCCAACCCAGGCTGGAGCAGGTCTGCTCTAAAGGCAGCCCAGGGATGACACTGAGGTGCTGCAGCAGCTGCACCTGCTTGCACTGAGCAACTGCAGAGGACAGGGATGAATGTCACAGACATCTTTTGTGAAAAATCCTTCCCTTAGGATTTTTCCTCCTGAGAAGCTGAGAGGCCTCAGAAACAAAATGTAAACATTGATTATCTGCTGCTGTGGAATGCAACAGGTGCATCTGTGATTGTCCCATGTCAGTTGCTTCTAATTAATGGCCAATCACAGCCCAGCTGGCTCGGACAGAGAGTTGAGCCACGAACCTTTGTTATTATTCCTTCTTATTCTATTCTTAGCTAGCCTTCTGAGGAAATCCTTTCTTCTACTCTTTTAGTATAGTTTTAATGTAATAGATATCATAAAATAATAAATCAAGCCTTCTGAAACATGGAGTCAAATCCTTCTCTAAGCCTTCTGAAACATGGAGTCAGATCCTCATCTCTTCTCTCATCCTAAGACCCCTGTGAACATGGTCACAGATGAACACCTTGTGGGGATGCCAAAAGCACAGTGGGAGAGGGAAAGACAGAGAAGGCAAGCAAAAAGGTGAGATTTGAGGAAAAAAGGTGAGATTTGAGGCACTGAGCTGCAGACCCAGCCAGTGATGAGCCAGCACAGCAAACCCCAGTGTCCAACACCAGAAACTCTGCAGCTCCACCAGGGATTTATCAGGAATGTTCCCCTGACACTGCTGGGGGGTTGGTTGACATTGTGCAACCCTCCCAGGTGACTCAGGTCACATTCCCCATTTTCAATTGAAGCTCAGGGTAACTCTGCTGGTGTTTCTGATGCCACGTGAGGGACACAGCTGAGCCATGCCTGCCTGTCACCCTGCTGAGCTGCAACTGCCCCCCACAGCCAAACATGACCTGGATGCTCCCTTCCCAGACAGGCATTCAGGGCCTGCAATCACCTGCTCCCCAAAGAATCACTGCCTTTAGCTTTGGAGCTTGTGACCTAAGGCTGGGTTTCATTTCTGGATTAGGGCAGTCTCATCATAACCCCCAAGAGATCCCTAATCATCCACTGCACTGTCTTTAGTTTTAATGAATGGTTTGAGGCAACTTCCCAGGACCATGGTGCCCAGACAATGCCATTTTTCACTCTAAAGTAGAAACTCTCAGGGAGGCAGGGAGAGGAGATGATGTGATGAACAAGTCCTGCTGTCCAGCAGTACAGAACCCATAAGGGACATGTTGCAAGGGAAAAGTCAAAAAGAGCAACAGGTGTCACAAAAAAAGGAGTGGTGTCCACTGAAAGGTGACCCCTGGGAAAGAAATCATCCTGGCAGTAAAGGAGTTGTCTCAGAAAAGGAGGAAAGGGAAGGGAACAGGATGCTCAGCATCAGCCCAGGCACTGGGGAGCTCCTCCTCTGGTGTTGGGACTTTCTGGGCATCCTCCAGCACAATGCCAGGGAGGAAGGCGAGGAGCAGAGAGCAGCTCCTGCAGAGAGGACCCATCCCAAAGCAGAGGGGCCAGAAGGGCCTCCAGCAGCACTGGGGGAGCTGGGACTGGGAGCCCTTCATCAAGGTGGACATTGCCTCAGGCCACAGAGATCTGAGAAAGCAGCTTTCACCCCAGCTTTCCTTCCCAGAGAAACCACTATGGGGGCTGTGCAGCACCAAACTGGTGGCAAACCAATCCCTGAGCATCCAGCCTGAGCACAGCTGGCCAGTGTTATCTGTCAAATCCCAGGCAAACAGCTTTGTGCTTTGCCAAGCACATAAAGGCCACCAGTGTAAGAGCCTGAATGTGGGATGTGGGACTCCAGGCAGCTCTCCAAAATGCAGTTTATTGTATCCAACAGGTTACAGTAGTCCAGGGTCGTGGGTGACAGAGCCTGTGCCTACAGCTGTCAGCTCCAGCTGCAGGCAGGCCTGGAGACCCTTTAATTTTGGTTACAATGCATTCTATACTTTTCTTTGCTGAGCATCTTCATACAGAAGAACCAATCTATACCTTAACTTTTGCCTATAGCCAATCATAACTACTATCATTACCATACTCATGCTACTATTCTCCAATCACTAAAAGTTAGTACATTGCATTACAGTTTAAGCTAACAGTTGTTTTTTAGTTTTCTTGCAGTGGAAAATTCTGAGACCTTTTTTATACTTGCCACATCAGCAGGCTTGCTTGCCTGTGCTATCTTCTTGCTTGGTAAAAACATCTTCTTGTTTTAGGTGGGTTTATCCTTTGTTCTAAGCCATAAAACCCCCTTCTAACTAACACACCCTTTGCCTCCTTGGTTATCCAGTAAGACTGGCTCAGCAATTCTTTTCTTCTATATCAAAACTTGCTTCCATCTCTATTCCCTCATCAGACTCTACATTTAAAAATCTTTCTGCCAAGCATTCATATCTGTGAGACATTCTTGTCAAACTTTCATCCTTCCCAACACAGCAGCAAGAAGAGCTTTGAGGAGAGGGCCAAGGTGCACATACCTCAGCCTGCTGCCCTGGCTGCTGGAACAGACTGACCAGTGGTGCTGCACAGGGAGGGAGCTGCAGTTGGTCATCTCCAGAGAACGCTTCTCTTCTTCTCCAGTGCCACCCACCAGGCAGCCAAACTCCAGGGAGCTGGGCTGGATTTGGAGATTTGGGGAGTGGGCTTCTCCCCAAAGGCTGGCATGGGACACTGGGGAGGTGTCACTGAGGGAAGAGGTCTTGGTGTAGGTAGAGCCTAGGAAAAGGACACAAATGCCCATTTAGGCACCAATTATGGCATGACTCCTGCTGTGAATATTCTGGCAGGATGAAAGTGTGATTGGAGTTTAGCTCTTTGTTATCTGAACTACAGCTGCGTGAGGAATTAATGGTCACTGAGTTCCCTTGGACACTGATTCCAGCCTGCAGCCTTGGCAATGCCCACTCCCAGCCCTGCTGAACACTGCAAGCTTCTCTCCCTCTGATGGGGAGGAGCTCCCTCCCCTGCCCCAAACCAGCACCAGTGATCTCTCAGGGATGAGTGTGCACCCAGACCCAGCATTTACTCTGAGAATTCAAGCTGTCAAATTCTCTGTTCAGCCTGCCAACACTCCCACCCTTTTCAAGGTACACAAAGGGTGAGTCAACATAAGCTCACAGCCATGCTGGCCACTGGGATTGCTGCTGCCTTTCTTGTTTCATTTATTCAAAAGGCAATTTAACAAGTGCCTCAGTGCTGGTGCAGGGTAGGGAAGAAGCAGCTCAGGAAAGGCAATTTGTTTTCTTAAGAAGTTCATGAACTTCATTGTTATGGGTTTAGGCTTGGTAGTGAATGTTCCCCTTGGTCTGGGAAGGGGGATAGGGGTTTTGGCTCTGAGAGTGGCCTTTCCTTTCCTTTCCTTTCCTTTCCTTTCCTTTCCTTTCCTTTCCTTTCCTTTCCTTTCCTTTCCTTTCCTTCCCTTCCCTTCCCTTCCCTTCCCTTCCCTTCCCTTCCCTTCCCTTCCCTTCCCTTCCCTTCCCTTCCCTTCCCTTCCCTTCCCTTCCCTTCCCTTCCCTTCCCTTCCCTTCCCTTCCCTTCCCTTCCCTTCCCTTCCCTTCCCTTCCCTTTCCCTTCCCTTCCCTTCCCTTCCCTTCCCTTCCCTTCCCTTCCCTTCCCTTCCCTTCCCTTCCCTTCCCTTCCCTTCCCTTCCCTTCCCTTCCCTTCCCTTCCCTTCCCTTCCCTTCCCTTCCCTTCCCTTCCCTTCCCTTCCCTTCCCTTCCCTTCCCTTCCCTTCCCTTCCCTTCCCTTCCCTTCCCTTCCCTTCCCTTCCCTTCCCTTCCCTTCCCTTCCCTTCCCTTCCCTTCCCTTCCCTTCCCTTCCCTTCCCTTCCCTTCCCTTCCCTTCCCTTCCCTTCCCTTCCCTTCCCTTCCCTTCCCTTCCCTTCCCTTCCCTTCCCTTCCCTTCCCTTCCCTTCCCTTTCCTTTCCTTTCCTTTCCTTTCCTTTCCTTTCCTTTCCTTTCCTTTCCTTCTGCCTGTGATCATAACTACACCAAAGGGGAAAACCAGCACTTGGCAGGTTGGAAACTTCTCTTGTTGTGTTGTTGTTTGTGCTGATATATTCCAGTAAAGAGTTGTTATTCCTTTTCTCATCTTTTTGCCTGGAAGCCCTGCAATTTCAAAGGGATAATAATTTGCAGGGCTCATCTTTCCATTCCAGAAAGATTCCTGCCTTCCTTGGCAGACATCTCTCTTTTAAAGCAGGACAGGGACACCAGAAAATTTCTATTCCTTGGTTCTATTGGATCTCACAATGGCAAAATGCCCCCTGAGGCACCAGCAGCCCTGCAGTTCACACCCTGAAGAGGCTGCTGTGGCAGACCATGAGTGAGGGATGCTTTTATGTTCAAGTGCTCCATTTTGGAAGGCACAGATCAGGGAACACTCACCAGGGGAGATGTCCCCAAAGTCGAGCTCATTGACCTCAAAGTGTGAACTCGGTCCGGTGACACAGCCCCTGCATGGCCAGGACACAGGAGAAATGGTTTGGTTAAAGGGAATTAAAGCAAAGCTGTCATGGCTCAGGGGTGTAAAACCTGGTGTCAGAGCACTGTGGGTTTCCAATGAACACAGCACCATGTGCTCAGCACAGGGCCCTGTGCACAGGAGGCACCTAAAACCAAGTGGCACCAGCAGCCAACAGCCACTGATGGGCTTTGGGCACAGGGCAGGCAGGAAAAGCCCCTGAGCTGCTGGTGGTGCCATGAAGGACTCTGAACAAACACCCACTGAGGCTCTGTGCCTCAGTTTCCCCACCTGTAATGTGAAGGACATCGAGGTGTCCCCAGAAACTTCTGTAAGCAGCCTTTCCTGCTTTGCTCCTTCTTAGCTGGAACTGCTGCTCCCATGGAGGAGCTTTCTCAGGATTTTGACCCACACAATCATGACAGACAGAGTTCTGAGACATGAAGCCAGGGGAGCCCCAAACATCCTCTGAGAAGAGCAGCAACAGTACTACATAGGGGACAGATGGATCCTGGAGGAAAGAACCAGCTTGTCATAAGTGCACCAGCTGGCACAGCCAAGAGCAAGAGCTTCAACAACCAAACTTGGCTGTCCTGAATGGAGCACAGCACCTCACCTGTCCTTGAACTCTCTCCAAAAGTCACCAACATCCACTGAAATCAGCACTTGAAGCTGCACAACACTCACCAGCTGATTTCATGGTTGATGCCAATCAGTGCCCACTCTGCCCTTTGGTTCAAAATCCAGGAGCAGTGACCTGGGCCTTGTGTTGTACTCACAGGACTGCCCCTGGCTCTGCTCTGCACATCTCAACAAGAGACACCTGCCCTTGCTCAAGGAGAAAGCTGCTCATGCAATAACATCCCATGAGCAGTTTGGGGGAGGGACAGAGGAGAATTGATTATTTGATGGTGAAAGGTTCCCTCTTGATTTCCAAAGAAAACCAGCAGCACTTTTCCTCCAAAAACAAAGCCAGCAATCTTGTTTCTCTACTATGGGCAGAGCTACTCACAGCTTTTCTCTTGCTCAGGAATTACTTTCCTGCTTTTTTTAATCCATCTCCCTCATCTCATTGGTACAATCGACTGCAGTTTGCTTTCATTCCTTCACTGCCTTGAGCCAGCACCCCCCAAGAGCAGCAGCCCAGCTCCAAAGCTGCAGAGCAGCCAGCATCAGCTCTCCTGCTCACACTGCATTATCCTGCAGCACATGGCTCAGGATAGCAGGGCCCAGCCCAGTGCTGCTGTGGTGCTGAGGACTGAGCTCTGCCTCCCTTGTGATCAGCCCTTCTCCCTTGTGCTGGGCCAGGATTGTCTCTTGCCATGTGCTCCAGACTGCGATGCAAGATGTTTTGAATTACCATCTGTATAGCAGATTACCTTTGTCAAGTGGGCAGTTTGCCTTATCTCTCTCTTTGAGTGACCACAATCACTCCTCCCTCCAAAGGAGACATCTGCTGATAACAGCTATTGAATGTCACTGCATGGCTGATAAGAACTGTAACACCCCATTGGGAGATGCTCTTCCCAGAGGGAGGAGCCAAGCATTGCTACCCAGATAGAATCCAGAGGTTTTTGGGACACCAGCACGGCTTTCTCCATGGGATTCTCCAGAGAAACAGCAGCTGCCTCTTCTCCCACTGGATCTTCAGAGGAAGAATACATCCTTCTCTACACATCCCCCTTGCTCCAACAGAACCACCCCTGACACTGCAGGAGGACTGCAGCCACATTTCCAATTGGATTGCTACCAACACCCCACACGGTGTCAGGTTGGGTTCTGACTCTGTCAGTGCTGTTTTAGTTCACTGCATTCTTGATTTTATCGTTTTATTTTTTCTTCCCTATTAAAGAACTGATATTTCCTGCTCCCACATTTTTGCTTGAGAGCCCCTTAATTTAAAATTTACAGCAATTCAGAGTAGTGGGGAGGGTTTACATTCTCCATTTCAGGGGAGGCTCCTGCCTTCCTCAGCAGACTCCTGTCTTTCCAAACCAAGACACCATGGCCCCAGCCCATGGATGGTGCCCAAGTCCTTGGGACAGTCCCTGCTGCACATTCCCTGACTCCCACATCAGCCCTTTGCTGGCTGCGCAAAGGAGGCACTAGAGCACCCTGTGCCTGGTGTTTGTGTGAGCCACTCTGAGCCACCCTGTTTATGTGGCTAAAACAACATCCTAGATATCTGTTTGTGTGTTCTTGTGAATCTGTATTCCACCATATTTTAGTAATGTTCTTGAAGTTTTTTAACTTCATCATCATCACCACTTTTACTACACTATGCTAACTGTACAAATATTACTTGAGAAGTTTACATTTTAGAAATGAAAAACATGTGAATTTTTAATCAAATTACTTACTCTTTTCTTGATGAACCATAACACCAGAATACTAGCAAAAACTGCTCATGGAGTTCTTTTTCCAAAATAAAACAACCTAAAAGTGAATAATTAAAATATAAAGCTGAATGCTCTTAGAGCTGAAGTTATGTCCTCAGGGGACATTTTGCTTCCATCAGCAAGACCTGGAACCAACTTTAGGTTTTTTTGTAGTGCATCTCAATGCATAATGACACATTTTAGTAACTGCTGAACACAATATGTAACAGAGGCCTGATTCCTAAATCATGTTTCTTGCAATACTTCTTATCTGTAAGCCTTCTTCTACTTTATAACAGTATTGCTGCAGTGGAATTTTCTTGACGTATTTAAAATTACCAAACAGACACTAAGAATCTGTGAACACCCAAAGATAACTGCATGCAGTGTTGTCACAGTTTGCAATACACAGAATTTACTAAAATGTACTCAGTCATTTGCCTTCACTTTTTTGATAGAGCACTTTTACAAGCACAACTTTTTAAATAGGTTTTTATATTTTGTGTACTTCCTATTGTTTGTATTAGAGTTTGGAAATAAAACTCTGTGCACAGGAGCTGGGAGCACAGCTTGTGCCCCACAGCATGGCTGGGAGAGGTGAGCTGAGGCTGCTGCTGCCCATCTGCCATGGATTGTTCCCAGGAGATTTTACAAACCCTGCTGCTGCCCATCTGCCATGGATTGTTCACACAAGATTTTACAAACACTGCTGCTGCCCATCTGCCATGGATTGTTCACACAAGTTTGTACAAACACTGCTGCTGGGGCAGAATCAGCCAGGCTGGCCCATCTGCACAGCCCTGGGGGCCTTGCTGGGTGTTCAGGTGGGACATCCCAGAGCAGCTGCTGCCCAAAGCTGATCCATCCCACTGCCTGCCACGGCCCAAGGCACAGGGAGATCCCTGCAGGGAGGAGTCATTCCAGGTCCCGGGTACCCACACAGGGCAGGAGGCATCTTTGATAGTAAAAGGTTTTAAAATCATAAAATTTGGGGAATCAGAAAGAAGCTAGACTTAGTGGGGCCCTGGAAAAATGTTAAAAACAGAGTCTGAAAATGTTAGGCTTTGTGTTTGCCAGATCATGTGAAATTGCACCTGCGTAAGCAGTATATGATAAATGATATAATTGTTAGATATGATGATTGGTTAGTAATTGAATATAATTATTGTTTAATCGTAAGAAGAATCATGAGAAACTATGTTAGAAGTTTGAGGGGGACCACGAGGAGCCAATGCTTGGATGAAATCTATGTATACAATAGAACAATATAAGTTTAATAATAAACATGAAAGTTATATAATGATAGAATATAAAAACATGTTCATCCTGAACCTGTGTTGGAGATTTGGGTTTGTACCCCTTACACCCAGAGCTCTTCAATAAAAGCACCTGCATATAATCATTCTCGTGTTTATGTGTTTCTGAACACTAACATGCTCACACTAAGGCAATGCCAGGATCAGAGCAGAGATTCAGACCTCAGGAAACACCTCTTTTCTCTGCTCCACCCCAAAATGAGGTAGCTGGGGATGTCCCAGAGACAGCCACAGATGTGCCCACCCAGCTCCCAGGGTCCTTACCTGACACCCAGCATTGCAGACATGGGAGATCCAGCCACGCTGAACTGGAATTCCTCCTGAAACCTCCCAGCTATGGTGGCACTGAAGAACATCTGAATAGTCTGGCTCCCACCTGCTGCAATGATGCCCTGCTCGGGTGCAAACTTGAAGCAGAAGCCCACATTTGCAGCTGAAGAGATATAGGTGAAGGCAGCATCAATAGCTCCCAGGTTCAGCAGTTCCACCTGCAGCAGCAAGAGAGCAAAGTGGAAATACATGTGGAACCTTCCCCTCTTGTGAATTACTGTCTAATGATGCAATTGATACCCAGAAAAGGCAGACAATGCATTGAACGGCAAAAAAACACAACAGGACAAGTTCTGCCTTTGGGTTTTCATGCAGAGCAGTGGTAACTCCACAGAACTGGAGCCCACAACCTGGGCTTATCCCATGGGCACAGAGCAGTGCACCTCTGCCCAGCAGCACCAAGCTCATTGAGAGCTGGCCCTGAGAGCAACGTGGGCAGATTGCAGCTGCGTAGGGAATCACCCCAGAGCTGCTGCTGCCCCAGTGAGCACAGCTCCAACAGCACCATCTGCTCATCCACCTTTCCCCATGCCATGAAAACAATACATTGATTATGAGGCATCAGCATCAAAATGTACAGACAGCATCATCTTTTGGTAAGAAAACTCAGGGTGTTGTTCCCTTCCACAGCCAAGCTTTTGAAAGTGTCTGGCATGAGGTAGTGCCTCATTTTCTACCTCTTTCTGCTGATGTCTCTTTGGTTTTGTTTTTTTTTGGTTGTTTTTTTTTGTTTGTTTGTTTGTTTGTTTGTTTTTTGCAAACTTGACACTACTGGGAGGAGGCAAACAGGTAGAAAAATCCTTTGCTTTATTCCCAGGAACACTTCTCTCTTTCTAGAGCCAGAGATGCACCAAGGCTGAAGTGTGGTGAGGGACTGGCCAGCAAGGGAGAGAACTCCCAAGCCCTGTGCAAGGGCCAGCACTGAGCCAGGAGGCTGCATGGCTTTCCTGTGACTTCCAGCAATAAGCAGGAGACACTTGACTGAGAGCTGTCTGCAGGGGGCTGAAGCTCAAACGCAGCCAGTTTGTTCCAGCTGCTCCTGAGCAGCCCAGTCCAAAGGTGCCTTGTGTCTGCACTGCCACAAAAGCCTCTGAACATCCCTTTTTGACCCAGGCTTGGTTTCATGTGCCAAGGGGTTGTTTTTGCAGGAAGCCTCCCAGCTGATCCCCAAAGCAGGGGCTGGGGCTTCAGGAACAGCAGACTCACCTTTCACACCCCCCAGATTTCACCAGTCCATCAAATATTCCCTGCTCACAACTGCCCACGTTGGCAGCAATTCCACAGCTCCACCAGGCTTGCTGCTGCCTCAGGAGCCATCAGGATCCATCCCAAGCCCTGCTGCTCACCACATAGACATAGGAGTTGTCCATAGAAATGTTCCCAAGGTCCAGTCTAGGAGAGCTGAATTCAATCAAGGGTCCTTGGCCTTCCCCTGAGAGGCGCAGGGGCAGCCTGCTCTCACGGCCTAGGGAGAGATGTCCATTGCAGTACAATCATTCCCTCTGTTATCCTGCCTTTTCCAGGCAGCCTCAGTGCTGGTCCCTGACTCTGAGCTGGATGCAACCAGCTCCTGATGCTGCAGGAGAAGATATGGACCCTTCTCTTCCCTCAGCCTTGGGGCTGACTTGCAATTTCTAACCCATCCCTTGGGCTGGTTTCCCATTCCAGCCACCAGTCTGCTGAGTTTAAAACATCTCTGGTGCCCTGTAGTGATAGGCCAAGGAGTAACAGGTAGAAATTGAAAGAAAGGAAATGTAGCTTAGATATTAGGAAGAAATGTTTTACTGTGAGGGTGGCGAGACACTGGAACAGGGTCCCCAGGGGCGTTGTGGAGGTTCCAGCCCTGAAAGTGTTCTAAGCCAGGCTGGATGGGGCTTGGAGCTACCTGATCTAGGGGGAGGTGTCCCTGCCCAGAGGCCTTTAAGGTCCATTCCATCCTTACCATACTGTGATTCTGTGCTTTCCTTCCCATGCACTTGGAGGAGCTTTGAAATCCATTCAGTGAAGGCACAAAGCTCACCAAGAGTTTGGCCATTGCCAAACTCCCTGGCCCAGTAGCACAGGACTTTGCTGGCAAAGTCCCCAACTCCTGACACTCAGCATTGTGCTCTGTTTCCACAGACAGGGCTGCAAGGGGTCAGTGCTCAAGGGAGCACCAAGGCTGCTCCTTCTACCAACAGCCTGGGCTCAGGGGGGCTCAGCCACCCCTGCTCTGCTGGTGTCTGGGCACTGGGAGGTGATCCAGGCTCAGGCAACACATTTCCAACTCAGCTCCTGCTGCCTGATGATGGATCCATGTCAAATGGACCCATCCTGGAGGCCAGGGGCCTGGGGCTGCAGCCATGATATTTTCTGAAAAATCCTTTCCTTAAGATTTTTTCTCCTGAGAAGCTGAGAGGCCTCAGGAACAAAATATAAACAATGGTTATCTGCTGCTGTGGAATGCAACAAGTAGATTGGTGATTGGTCTCCTAGAGTTGTTTCTAACTAATGGCCAATCACAGTCAGCTGGCTTGGACTCTGTCTGAGACACAAGCTTTTGTTATTATTCTTTCTTTTTCTATTCTTAGCCAGCCTTCTGATGAAATCCTTTTTTCTACTCCTTTAGTATGGTCTTAATATAATATATATCATAAAATAATAAATGAAGCCTTCTGAAACATGGAGTCAGACCCTCATCTCTTCCCTCATCCTCAGACCCCTGGGAACACCATCACATGGAGGGGCTCAGTGCTTGTTCACTAAAGCTGCTCTGCTCTGGAGCTCTCTGGCCTTTGAGGAAATGCTGGCAAAGCCATGGCATGAAAACCTCTCCCTGCACTGCCTGGGTTGTTCTGGGATCCAGACACAGCATTCTGAGCCCTGGCCTGGCACAGGAGACTCCCTGGAGGCTGCAGGGCCAGGGGAATGTGCCAGCACTGCCCTGCTGACCAGGGACTCTGCCCAGCAGCTCCATGGGAGCCCAGTGGGCTCAGGCTGGCACCAAGGCTTCACTGAGGGGAGAGAAGCAGGGCAAAGGAGCTGCACCTGAGATGCTGCAGTAAGCCACACTTAGATACTCCAGGCCTTCCAGGGGTTTGAAGGTCACCTTGATTTCAGCCAAACAATTCGGCCCGATCTCTCCCTCCTACAACAGAAAGAAACAGCAAAACACTCATCTTCAAACTTCACATTGCTTGTTTGCAACCACAGCCCTGTAAGCCTTTGTTTAGAGCATCAGTGATGAGTGAACAACACAAGGAGCCCAAGGAAACCCTCCAAACCCAGCTCAACACAGCGCTGGAAGCTCTCAATGCTCAGCTGATCAGCTCCCACTCTCCACAATATTCCTGCTGCCCTGACACAAGCTCTTGGTCACATCATGCTGCTGTCAGCTACAGTGGGATGTACATGCCACCGTGCACTGGTGGCTCTTCACAAGAAGAGAACATGATCCCCTTCCTTGAAAATAAAAATATTACTTTAACCTCCTTTGAAAGAAAGCAGAGGTTGGCATTATTCTGGGCTTTGCTCCAAGATGAGAAGGGATGTTGCACTGTGCAGACACCAGGCATTCATCGTCTCTCCCAATGCCAGTGCTCAGAATCAGGGCTCTGGCTGATGGGAGGACGTGGTGGTTTGCTTGCACAAACAGAAAGGGAAAAGGTTTTCTGTCCCTGTTTGCAGGAGAACTCCCAAGGCCCATTTCAACCTTCCACCCTCGTGTCCAGGCTCACAGAGCACACTGGAAGGGACACTCAGAGATAGTGCAAGGCGTGCTTACAGGAGGGGATTGGCATTAACCTTGGGCTGAATTTGGCTATTGCTGGTTGGGGATATGTGTACAAATCACAAACAGGATGGGGCTGCTGTGGAACTGCCTTGAGCTGGTTTATTTTCCAGCATCAGTCTCATTCCATGTTTATGACAATGGGAAGATGCCAGCAGCTCACATCCCAAGCAGCAGACCAAGAACTTCATGTAACAACTTACTTTCTAAGCTTCTTGACCAATCACACAAAGCAAAAGCACATTCACAGTAGTTCTATCCAACCACTACAAGCACACGTACCTTTGGTTTAAACAATGCTTGCTTATTTTGAATACAATACCTGCTTGTAAGCCTTAAAACACAATGTATAGAGCTCCATTATTAGGCTTTAAACTTCCTAATATCTTGCTAGATAAACTTTCTGTAGCTTAGAGAGCTTTTCTAGACAAGCGTTAATACACAGACCATTGTTCTATTTGTCTTTGCTTTTCTACTTTTTAAATAATTTTTCTGCTGACCTATCTCATGGCTGCTGCTCACCTCTAATCACAGTTCTGCTGTCTCTGAGGCCTGCCTTTTGCAGCATCCCAAAACCCTCTGATTTTGTGGATTCCCACATTTGGCCTCCTTTTCCCAGCAAACCATTGCAAGCTTCAGGTCAGTGTGTGTGAGCTGGCAGTGCTCCAGCAGCCTCTGCTGAGCCCCACGTGTTGGAGAGCCCCTGCCTACAAGAACTGCTCCCTGTGACACTGCAAGGACACGCACGCAGCGCCTTGAGCTCGAGCCTGGCAGCAGAGCTGGGCTTTGTCAGGCTCCCAGCCCTGCCTCGAGCCTCCAGGGCAGAAATGCTTTTAGAATTTTAGCATTTTTAGGCGAGCTCTGCAACCACACCAGAAACTCAATGTCCTCCCTCCCAGCACACGGAGCCAGATGAGGATCTGCTGAGTGACTGCAGCCGGGGGCAGAGTGGGTGGGAGGAGGAAGAGGAAGAAGAAGAGGAGGAAGAAGAGGAGGAAAATGGGGTTCTCAGTGTGAAATGCAAAGCTGTGTTTCGTGTCAGGTACATAGAGGCAATGTGTGTGTCTGTGATTGTCATATGTGTGGAGACCGACAATGGGACAGCTGCAAATTCTAATCATAACTGAGGAAAGTAAAGCATGGAAGAAGGCCTTTGAACCTATATTTTATTTGCAATTTAGCTTGGTTGATTTAGGAGCACTGGAGTTGTAAATTAAAGCGTTAAGGATGTTGCTTTTTGCTTGTAGTTAACCCTTAAAGAGTTCTGCAATAACAACCTTTTGAAGTATAATTTTAGAATATTGCTTGTATCCTTGAAACTATAACTTTGGAATACATATAAAGGAAATATGCTTAACTCACACCTTAATAAAGCAGAGAAAAGCAGCTTGAGAAAGGAAGATGAACATCAACTCAAGGATTTATAGTTTCCACCAAGGGAAGCTGGACATCACTGTTATGAGATTTATAGTCTCTGCAATTAAAAGGTGGACCCAGATCTGGGGAGCTGGGCTCCTCCAGATGGGATACCCCTTCCTTCTTTTGGAAACTGGACCACCAACATCTGGAGATACTCCTTTTGGGATACATCCTGAGAAAACCTAAATCACAATACTGTATAGAATTGTGACGTAAAAATTTGGAGTAGAAAGTGCTGATGAGTAAAAATTGGAATAGAAACTGCTGAGAAAGCTGAGGAGTGCCCCTATAAATACCTGTAAGCCTCAACTATTGGTGTGCAGTTGGAGGGAAAACTTCCCCCACTGTACCCAGCACTGTGCTGCTCATACTTTTCCATATTAATTAATAAATTGATTGCTGCTTGAATATTGGCCTAGTCAAGCTTCTTATTTATAACATCAGCTATCACTCACCATTGGCTCAATGAGAAAAATGTCATCGGAGAACAGCATGGGGTCTTGGTGCACCTTTGCCATCTCCCCCTGGAGCCTCAGGAGGGCAGCGCGATCTTCACCAGAGCCCTTCTCCTTCGCTGCCGCTCTCTCCTCCTTTAATTTCTCCAGCCACAGCTCCCTCTGCATCCACAGGAATCGACGCTGCCTGCAGCCACAGGAGAGGCAAAGCCAGCAGAGGGTTTCATAAGCAGCCACAGGAGAGACAAAGCCAGCAGAGGGTTTCATAAGCCACATATTGGCAGAGAGAAGTGTGAGCGCAGGAGAGCAAAGCACCCGGGGAGGGGCAGCAGTGTGAGAAATGAGTAATGAGATGATTTATGGAAAAGCAGGGTGCCCCAAGACAGGGAATGATTGGCAGCTGACTCCATTAATCCACAATGCTGAACAGTTGCTATATTATATTATATTATATTATATTATATTATATTATATTATATTATATTATATTATATTATATTATATTATATTATATTATATTATATTATATTATATTATATTATATTATATTATATATCATATCATATCATATCATATCATATCATATCATATCGTAGATACATACTATACTACAAAGAATACTAAAGAAAACTCGTGACTGTCTCCAGACAGCCAGGACACAGCTTTCTCCAATTGCCCAAGGAAACAAAACAATCCTCAGCAGAATCCAACTGACAAATCACTTCAGGCAAACAATCTTCCTAAAACATTCCACATGTGCAAAAACAACAGAAGCAGCAAGTAGAGGTAAGAATTGTGTTCTCCTTCTTCTCTCTGCGCTTCTCCAGGGAAAAAGCCCAGAGAGAGAGAATTATGTCTCTCTGTTCAGAGAATGTGAATGCCACAATGATTGACTCTCACAATTAACAGATAAATATAATATCTCTAGCTTAAGAACAAAATTTTTACCCCCTGAATTGTTATCAAGGGACAGCTGGGGTTGGGATATTTGGGAGGGTCAGCTTGTCACTACCAATCAAGATTTGAGGAAGTAAACTCCACCACTGGACAGTGAAGAAGGAGTCAATGGTCAGAATTTTGGGAGGGGCTAAAGGGTTAAAAGGTGAAAATTCCATTGTGTGGGTGAGAACATGGTGGGGAAAATCCTTTGCTCCGGCGCCATAACATTTTCTCTATTCAGTCTTCTGTTGTATTATTGATAAGGTTGAATAAACCTTTCTGACCTTATGAAAAGGGAGTGGCTATTTCTCCCAAACAGCAGCTCCCCAGCAAGGGGCTGACCCCCAAGCCATGGGGTCTCAGATGGATCAGAGGATAACTTGTTGTTCCCTGGCCCAGCAGGGAGTTTTACTCCACACCTGCAGGCTCAGGAGAGGTTTCCAAAGCCAGCGTCCCTGCAGAGAACCTCCTGGCTCAAAGCCTCTGCCAAACCAAGGGAGAATCCAGCGGCCACTTCAGGTGCCTTTTCCTACCACTGAGCTGCTGGGGGAGGCAGAGAAATTTGCTCTGAACTTGCCAAATTTGCTCTGAACCAGGACAAATGGTCATGGAGCAGGACTTCCTGGGGAAGGGGGAGACAAAGATGGGTTGCAGCTATGTGCTACAAGCACTGTGAAAAATGTGTATTATATGATTGGCTTTTCGCAAATATTAAAATGAATACTATATGTGTTATGGTGGAAAGTTATGTTGTATTAATCCTTTTTCTGGAGTGCTATACTAATCTTTTTAAGTAGTATGGTGAATATAGTTTTAGGCTACAGTAACTATGTGATTTAAGATATTTTTCTAACTAGCTCAAGGAGAGATAACAGCAACAGGACATCAAAAATCCCAAGAGAAGAATTGCTGCCTCCTTACTGGGGAGAACCAGACTTCGAGGGACCAAGATGATTGATTTACAAGATGAGGGAAGAAATTGACAATAACCAGAAAGCACCCTTTGTTTGAAAAGGATGTTTGCATCATGTATGAGATATATGAATATGCAACAGGTTATTGCTTTTAAGAGTCAATCCTTTATTAGTAAAGTGTGTTCTGTGGCAGAGCAGAGCACCCAGATGTCTGTAATTCTTTGCTTTTTTTATTGTCCTTTAGTGTCCAAACTCTCATTGTCCAAATTCTTACTACTGTAATTTTTCTTACTATTTTTATAACTATTTTATTACTATTAAACTTTAACAACTTTTAAAACAAGTGATTGGCATTTTTCACAAGCATCACTCCTTGTTCCTTCCATTTTGGACCTGCCCTGTTCCCTACTCTGCCTTTCATAAGAGCATCCCAGAGCACTTCCAAAGGAAATGAATGAATTCAGGCACCACACCCCTTCAGAGGGACATTCAAGGTTTTATATGCATGAAAACAGAGGCTCTGAGAGGGGAAGGGACTTTGCTGTGCAGGAGGGAGACAGCAAACTCCTGGAGAGCCCTTTTCATGAGCCAGAGCTTTTTGGCTCCCATCCCAGTGCATGGCAGTGGAATGTCCGAGAGGGAAAGGATCCTGCACTATCTCCTCTCATTAAAAATGTCCTCTCTGCTCTGAGATCTCAAAAGCTGCTCTGACAACAGGACAGTGGCCTTGGAACTACAAACATGCCCAAGACTGGAAATAAGGAAGAACAAAATGTCCTGGTGACAGTCTAGGACACAACCTGGCACAAAACCAGATGAAATTGGGAAAAAACCCACAAAACCAAAACCAGGCTGAAGTTTACTTTGGGGAAATCTAGTTGTTTCTGAGGGGAAAATGGATCACCTGGGGTCCAGGCTGAGGCAGGCAAGTGGGAAAAATAGGAATAAACAGCCCAGGGAAGTAGCCAGAGAAGGCCATGGGATTTTCTTTTAACACACAGAGCTTGTATGGGAGTCAGACCCTGTGTAAGGAGATGGAGAACAGTGGAAAACCAGGAAGCTCAGGGCACTAAAGGACCCTCTCACCAGCCATTCAGGTGGGCAAGGGTCGCTCTCCTGGTCCTTTGCAGGCAATTGAAAATGGCTCTGGGGAGTGCAAGCGACCTGGCCTGCAGCAAACAGGGGCTTGCACACAGCAGTTCTGGCCCAGCAGTTTTGGCCCAGCAGTTCTGGCGATTTTCAGGTTTTGTGTGGCAGTTGGCACAAGCAGGCTGAGCAGAAAGGCTGCAGCCACCCACCCTCCTTGTGTAGTGGGTTGTGTCTTTTTGCTGGTTGTGAGGTGCCTTCCTTCTTTCTCTTCTCTTCTCTTCTCTTCTCTTCTCTTCTCTTCTCTTCTCTTCTCTTCTCTTCTCTTCTCTTCTCTTCTCTTCTCTTCTCTCTTCTCTTCTCTTCTCTTCTCTTCTCTTCTCTTCTCTTCTTCTCTTCTCTTCTCTTCTCTTCTCTTCTCTTCTCTTCTCTTCTCTTCTCTTCTCTTCTCTTCTCTTCTCTTCTCTTCTTCTTTCTTCTGCTTTTCTTTCCCCCAGCAATGGTTCACAAATGATGAAAAGCCATTGTTGCTGCTGCTGCTCCAGCAGGAGCGCACTCACTCAAAGAGAACCCGCAGGAAGGACGCAGCTGTGCAGGCCCTGTCTGCAGGCAGGCTCTGAGCCTGGTGCTGAGGTCAGAGCACAGTGCCAGAGACACCTGTGTGTGCTGTGAGCAGCTGAATGCTCTGCTCTGCCCAGTGCCAGAGCTTAAGGGAGAAGTGGAAAGGCTGAGGAGCATCAGGGAGAGTGAAACAGAAATAAACGGGTGGAGTTACACCCGTCCAGCCCTGAGAGAAGCTCAGCAGGAGCCAGGGGAGCCCTGCCCTTCTTGGGATCAGGCACCTAGGAGATAGTGGGGAATGGAAATGGGTCTCTGCTGGGGAGGTAATAAAATTCCATCCTTGTTGGGAAGGATGACAGTTTGAAAAGAAAGTCTCACAGATATGTATGCTCAGCAGAAAGATTTTTAAATGTAGAATTAGATGAAGGAATAGAGATGAAAGCAAGTTTTGAAAGAGATGAAAAGAATTGCTGAGCCAGTCTTACTGGATAGTAAGACTTTGTGTCATGTCAGTGTAGTGTAGGGGAGAGTCTTATTCCTTTTTGTCTCCAAAAGCAGGATATCCAGAAGATGTGTGAAGCTGCACCTGAGTTAGGAAACCTGCACAAGCTGATATTCAGCAGCTTGTTTAATCACAGGACCTTTGTGGCATGTTTGCATCAATGCTTTTACCTTGTGCAGCCCAAAAATATAACTTTTATTAGCCAGAATAGAACTGAAGGTTACCCTGGAAGGTAATTCAGCCTGGCAGGGGTCAGTGGTGCTTAGTGGTGTTCAGGCTGCAACTTATTGCCACTGTCTCACTGCTGACAGCAGAAGAAAGAGCTACTGGATTGCCCTGCATCTTCCTGTCACTGCTGCACCTCCTCCTGCTCAACTCACCTCCCCGGTACTGCCTTGGTTAGGTAAAAGGCCACTGTAAATTGCTGTGCTGTATAAAATAAACCTAGGTCAGAATAGGATGCACCAGGAAATGCTGTTGTACAGACTAAAGTTACTGGCAGGAATCAATTCTTGAGGCAAAGAGCATCTCTGAGAAAAGCCTGTGTACTCCAGTCTCCCAAAGATGAAATTTCCCAAACTTTCACTGAGGAGAGCTGCTGGCTATCTGAGGCTGCAAAATTAGGTTACTCTCCACAAACACTGAGTGTTACTAATTTTGCTGCTCTGTACGAGCTGGACATTCATCTTCTGTAAGCAAGAGATCAGAGGGGTTGTGCTGCATTCAAGATGAAGGACAATGGTTTTGTCCCTCATTCTAGCACCAAGAGGATGGATTTACTCAGAAGAGAAAAAGAAGGAGTCATTTTGTCATTTGCGGTCTTTATTCCTGAGGCATACTAGCTTGTGCAGAGAGGAGAGATGAGACTTTTGGACTGCTCCTATATAATTTATTGAGATTTCATTCTTTCCCCTTAAATGGGCAGGGAGGACAAGACTGATAGATATTTCAGGGCACTGCTTTGAATTAACAGTTTCAGTAGCAGCTATTATAAACAGCCAGTCTGGGTTGGGATTTCTGATATCACTTTCTCTTTAGAAACTCTGAGGCCAGACAATCTTTTTCTTCTTTTCTTTTTCTTCTTTTATTTTTTTAAATAATTTATTTCCTTTCACAAACTAATTCCAAAGGATTACTAAACTATAAAAATGAAATTGCTCCCCATAAAATATAATTGGAGCTGCATTGTAGTTCAAGTGACAACCAGATGCTGGAAAAGAAACCAACAAACTGTCAGTCCAATTATATAAGTTTCTCAGTACTCACTGCACGAAGTCTGGTCCAAAGAAGTTTGCTTCTGCTAAGACCTTGCTGGTAATTTTTATTCTTTCTTAACAGCCTTTTTGATAGCTTTTCTCCTTCTGTATCTACATGTTTTCTCAATACTCGATCACTAAAACTTGTGTGTGTTCATAGGCTGTTGGGATTTTTGGTGTCCTGTTGCTGTTATCTCTCCTTGAGCTAGTTAGAAAAATATCTTAAATCACATAGTTACTGTAGCCTAAAACTATATTCACCATACTACTTAAAAAGATTAGTATAGCGCGGCCCCCGCGCTGTCATGGCGGCTCTCGCCCACAAGGCGGCGCCCTGAGCCCTGCACTGGCGCCGGGAACGTTCAGGCACTCTGGAAGGCGCGGGCCCGGACCTGCTGCAAACTGGGCCGTACGTCCCATTTCCTGAACAAAACAGGTCCTGACATGCCTGTGCTTTACACACTCCCAAGCCTGATCAACAAGAGGAGACATTTAACCTGTGACACGCACACATAGCAGTCTACAAGCTGGAAGTGATGGCTAAGTGTTAGAAAAGCAGAGTACTTGCTGCTAGAATTGTCTTTTAAGGCTCAGGGCTGGGCACGTTTCACTGATCTCAGACCCAGAGAGAGGTTGACAAGGCTTGGGAAGAAGGATGCCCACTGACAGTGGACACAAAGGATGCAGAATTTGGAGCAAAAAGGACATCTGCTAGAACTGGGAAGATAAGGAAAACACTCATGAAGACAATAGTCATAAGAAAAGTCAACTCAGCAAATATGCTGAGATGACCACCAGCTGGGTAAAAAAGAGTGTGATGCTTGCACGGAACAGGACTTTGGCACCAAATTATTCTGGGCCTGGCCATGGGATGGTTCTGGTCCCCAGAAGACATGAAAAGACGGCGCAGTGCAAGCGCTGGGCATTGTCCTTCAAGAGCCCAGATGAAAAAGCTGGGGAGACTGTGCTGGATTCTTGTGTGGTATCTACCCCTTCCATGGAAAATGCCAATCACTTGTTTTAAAATTTTAAAAGTCTAATAGTAATAAATTAGTTATAAAAGTAGTAATAAAAATTAGAGAAATAAGATTTTGGACAATTAGAGTTAGGACAATAAAAAAAGCAAAGAGTTACAGATGTCTGGGTGCTCTGCTCTGCCTCAGAACACACTTTGCTAACAAAGGATTAACTGTTTAAAGTAGTAGCCTGTTGCATATTCATATATCTCATCCATGATGCCAAAATTCTTTTCAAACAATGGGTGTTTTCTTGTTATTGCCAACCCCTCCCTCATCTTGTAAATCAATTGTCTTGGTCTCTCCAAGTCTGGTTCTTCCCAATAAGGAGGCAATATTTCTTCTCTTAGAGTTTTGGTGTCTTGTTACTGTTCTCTCTCCTTGAGCTATTAAGAAAAATATTGTACATGACATAGTTTCTGTAGCCTAAAACTATATTCACCTCACTAATTAAAAAGATTAGTATTGCACTACAAAAAAAGGACTAATACAACATAACTTTCCAACGTAACGCGTACAGTATTAACTTCAATATTTGCGAAAAGCCAATGATATAATATGCATTATTCACACCTTCTCTGCTCCTTCTTCTTCTCAAAAGATATTGTAAACCTGATTAAAAAAACCCTCTTAAAGCCATGGTCAGTGCCTTATTCTGAAAACTTAAGAGCTGACTTACAGGTTTAGTACCTTACAGAGCAGGTTTGAGACCCTGGAACTGGAGGGACGGACAAGTGATGAAGTGGGCAAAAGTCCTTCTGGAATAGAGGGGGCAGCTCGGGCAAGTCAGCCAACACCATGCACAAGCCCACCTCTTTTAAGGGAAGGCAGGGTCCTTGCAGGCCTTCCCAAAAGCATTTCAAGGCAAGGTTTCCATCTCCCCCTGCCCTGTTTCCTTGACTTTAGCTGAATCTTTCTCTGACAGAAAGACAGGAAGCTCAGGTGTGTTAGGAGATGACTGTGAGCATTGCAGAGGTGAACGGTCAGCAATCCAGAGGCTTGTGCGACTCTCTTCCGTAGAGAGTCCCTTGTTGTATATTTCCAATAAAGCAGAGCTTAAATGGCAAGTCAGCGACTGGGGAAATAGAAGCCTGAGACAATAAAGCTGTAACATGCCTTGTTTTGAGAGGAACAAGTAAGACAACAAACGCTCAAACAGCAAATACTAAGTAGATGAAGAAGAAAAACTTTGTTTTCTATGGTCCTCTAGTTTATTTTTTCCTCTGTGCTTTGTGAAGATGGCCTACATCCTATTTTCAATGTTTTCTTTTTTCTTGTCTTCAGAATGAGTTTTGCATTCTGGACATTTTAAGTCAGACATAAGAAAAGTTCCATATTGTTTTCACATATTGTTTGGCAATCATGAAAAAGTAAATTTAGAGGTAACAGCCGTTATGATAACATCTGTTATGATAATAGCTGTAGAGGTAAGAGCCATCTTTGATAATTAGATCAGACTCAATTTTAAATGTCCTTGCATGTCATGCTCGTTTGCAAAGATGCTGGATTGATCCTTTGAAGGGCATTAAACCAAGAAACAAGTACATCAAAGCCTCTGGAGGTGGCTACTATGGCGGGTTTCTCTGAGGGCTGTCAGTCCCAGCCCCGCTCCATGGCTGGGGTTCCTGAGGTGTCACAGGCCCGGCCCCGCTCCATGGCCGGTTTCCCTGAGGGCTGACAGCCCCAGTCCCGCTCCATGGCCGGTTTCCCTGAGGGCTGACAGCCCCAGTCCTGCTCCATGGCCGGTTTCCCTGAGGGCTGACAGCCCCAGTCCTGCTCCCTGACCGGTTTCCCTGAGGGCTGACAGCCCCAGTCCCGCTCCATGGCTGGTTTCCCTGAGGGCTGACAGTCCCAGTCCTGCTCCATGGCCGGGTTTCCTGGTGCTTTGAGGTGCTGTTCCTCGCTCTCTGTGGGAGAAAGAAGAGGCCGGGGAGCTTGCAGAGCAGGCCCAGAGCCACGAGGGCTCTACTGCTCAGCCCTGCGTGAGCCCTGCTCCTTCCCGCCTTCTCCTGCCGTTGTCAGGTCGCACTGACACTCGGCCTGAGCCCAGAGTTCCCTTTTGGGGCCAAGGGAAATCTCTGCTCCTGCCTCTGGCCCAGGGCGCTCTGCCAGCAGGTCAGGGAAGGGGACAGCCCCAGAGAGAGGCATGAGCAGTGGAGGAAAGCCAGCATCACTGCGGTCTTGCAAAAGGGCACCAAGCAGGAGGCAGGAAACTGCAGGCCCATCAGCCTCAGCTCCATCCCCAGAAAGGTGACAGAACAGCTCCTCTTGGATGCCATCTCTAAGCCTGTGGAGTAACAGGAATGCTTGACCAATCCCATAGCCACCTGTGCTGCAGTGACTAGCTGGGTTTGTGAGGGAAGAGCAGTGATTGTTTGTCGCTGGGACTTCAGCAAGGCTTTGCCCCTGCCTGCCATAACAGGCTCCTGAGGCAGCTCAGGGACAGTGGGGCAGAGAAGTGGACAGGGGAGCTCCAAACTCAGATGGCTGTGAGCTCAGGGGGCCGTGCTGGAGCCAGCCTTGTTTGCCTTATTCCCCAGTGACCTGGCAGAAGGGACAGAGCGCTCCCTCAGCGTTTGCTGATGGGACAGAACCGGGAGCAGGGGCTGAGGCACCACAAGGCTCTGCTGCCCTTCAGTGAGACCTGGACAGGCTATGAGAGTTGAGCAGAGAGGGACTTAGGAAGTTGCACTGGGAAAAGCCTCTAGAAGAGCTTGAACCTTTGGAATTACCAGGCAACAAAAGTGTTCTGGTATACTGGAGTCTATAACGTTGTCTTGTGATGTCCAGTCAGGGAAAACACTGCTTCTGTGTATGTTACAGGAGCAGTTCTTTGTATGTATGTCAAGAAAGTCTTTGAGAGAAACATGAAAGAATTCAGAAACTTCCCCTGATATTATTTTGGATTTTCACAATTTTCTGGAATGCCAGGTGAAGTGTAAGGATGCCAAAAGGAAAGTGAAAGCAAAGCAATAAATAATCAGAACTGTTTCGACTTTGTTCCTTGAAGTTGCCAACCAATGTCACTTTTGCAATCCTTTGAAAGATCTTATAGGAAAAAGCAGTGGCCAAAAGTGCTGCCCTGTGTTTCTGAAGAGCACCATGCATTTTGTGTTGATGCAAGGTCTGTACCAGGGTTTGGGGTTTTTGTGTGTGTGTGCTTTGAATGTGAGTCTTTGCAGGACTTCTAAGAATTAGAGCATGTACTGAAGAGAACATGTTACTGTGTTGTGCTGTCCAGTGCTGAAGAGGGTTGAGACAGAGCAGGTAGCTCTGTGTCTGTGTGTAACTTGCATGAGCAGCACGGGAGCAGTGCCCAGGGCCTGGGGAAGCAAACGGGTGCTGGGTGCTGAGCACAAAGTGTCCAGAGCTTGGGATTGTCCGGCCAAGCTCTTCTGGCTCCTTCTGCTTCGAGCCCTGGCCGGGAGCCCCGCAGAGCCCCGGGTGCAGCTTCCCAACTTGCCCCTCTTCCTCTGCCTCCTCCCTGTCTCCAGGGTAAAGGCACTCCCTGACATTGCACTGGCTGTGCCTCCCTCCTAGAGCAGTGCAAGGGATCGTTTCCCACCCAAGGTGGCTCTCCCATGGAGACAGGAAAATGGACAAACTCCTGCTGCTCCAGCACCAGGCAGGTGCAGGGTGTCCCTGCCTGTCAGCCCCTGCCCTGCTTCCCAGAGATCCCACTGATTGTTCTAGAAGCCATGGATCTGCATTTCCAGGAGCATGTTTACAAAGACATGAATGAGAAAAATTGCCAAGAATTGTTTGTGCGTCTCTTCCTGATTTATTTGCAATGTATTTTCTAGTAGGAAAGCATGAACCAAAGTGGCAAAGTTCCTATAATGTAGGAAAAGCATCCTCCTGCATTTGACTTGAGGACAGTTGCAAGCTCTCCTGTCAAATGTACACAGAAAATCCTCTGTGACTTTTCTGTGTTTCCACGGAGTCAGTATAAAATATGACATTTCTAAGGAGCGTAATACTAAAATTTCCATTTATACGCAATGTCAAAGTTGTTAGTTCAGAGGATGACAGGATAACAGAGGTCTGGAGGCAGCTATGGTGGTCTCCAGGTTTATCTCCTGTACCCAATGGTGATCACCAGCAGCATCCAATCAGGTTCAGCTTAGTTTTCTCCAGACAGGTGTTGAGGAAAACGTCAGTCCACCTGGAGCAGGGTTTGAATCTCTGCAGCGCAGGAGACTCCGCACCGGCTCTCTGGACCACCGACTGCCAGGGGCAGGAGCAGAGATTTCCCTTGGCCGGGGCCGGAGCCCTGGCGTGGCAGGGCCTGAACAGCACCTCCCTGCCTACAGTACCACCCTCGATGGCTGCCCCAGGGCCTGGCATTTGAGCCTGCACTTGCTGCAGGAGTCCCGGCCCTGGTTCCACCCTGAACAAACGCTTGGACCCATCTCAGAACCTCGGTGCCCGAGGGGGCTGCCACAAGTGGTTGCCAGGGACCTGAGGCCATGGCTGCCCCAATTGTGGCTACACAGTGCTGATGTCAGAGTGGCCATTGTGACCTGTGCCACCAAGGCCACAAAAGGGAACGCTGGGCTCAGGCCGAGTGTCAGTGCGACCTGACAGCGGGAGGAGAAGGTAGGGTAGGGACGTGGCTTCCCAGGGACCAGAGGGGCCCCACACCTCGGGGCTCTGGGCCTGTGCTGCAGGCTCACCTGCCTCTCCCTTCCCAGAATCAGCGGAGGAACAGCCGGAGTACACTGCGGCGTTCCTCAACGCGACGACGGGAGGAGACAGCGGACAGGAGCAGGGCTCACGCAGGGCTGAGCAGCAAGTAGAGCCTCGTGGCGCTGGGCCTGTTCTGCAAACTCCCCCCCCTCTTCTTTCTCCCATAGAGAGTGAGGATCAGCTCCTCGAAGCGACCACGTCACTCGGGGACAGGGACTCACCGCAGACAGCCACCATGTGCGACAGCAAGCAGGAGGGCCCTGGTGCCAGGGAGCCAGGTGAGGGCAAAGCAGCCCTCTGACAGCCTGGCCCAGGGGCTCTTGTGGCAGCAGGCAGTGTGGGCATCAGAGCAGAGGCAGGGGGAGGCAGGAACTGCTTGGCCATGCCGGGGCTGGGAGTCTCCTTCCTGCCCAAGTGGGGCCCAGGCGGGTCAGGGGGCAGCTCCTGGGACAGCCGTGCCCGCAATGGCCCCTGGTCTGCGAGGCCTCCAGCCCTGCCCATCAGCCAGGCAGGGGCAGAGCAGCCTTGGGGCCGATGCCGCTGCAGGCTCAGAGCCCCGCAGAGCTGCTCATGCCCGCTGCCACTGGCTCTGTCCCCTGCAGCCTGCCTGCTGTGTCGCCGTGTTGAGGCTGACCCGGACACGTGCGGTGACAAACTGCAGAAGGGTGGGCTCTGTGCCCACGTGTTCTGCATGGTGAGTGGCTCCGGGTGCTCCCTCCACCATTGCGATAGGCGGCTCCTGCTGCGTCCCCTCCTCATCAGCTCCTCCCCTTGCCTGCAGTTCTTCTCCACTCTACTCTTTCCGCGAGAGAAGGACCGCGTTGGACTCATGGGATTTCACCCACGAGATCTCCTAATTGCAGTCCGGCGCGCGGCACAGACGGTGAGAGCTTTACAGGAGCAGGGAGATTTGTGCCTGGCGAGGTTTGCCAGAGCTTAGCCCAGACAGCAGGAAAGAAAGGCCGGCCCAACAGCCGCGACAAAGTCTGGCTCCCAGCAGCTCTGGCACAGAGGCCCTGGCACAGGAGCCTCCCTCCTCCACCAGGCGGCTCTGTGGGCTGGGACCCGGCAGCGGCCACATCCTGTGCCCTGCCCGGAGCCGGGGGGCTGCCAGGGGAGGCCTCGAGGCTGCTGCTGCTGCTGATGGGGCTGCTTGGCTCTTTCCAGCGCTGCTGCATCTGCGGCCAGAGCGGGGCAACCATCATGTGCTCTGTGGAGGGATGTGACAGATGGTTCCACCTGCCCTGTGCCAAGGAGGGTGGCTGTGTCAATGTTTATGCCACTCCATTCAGGTACCTCATCTCTCTTTGTGGCCACCCCTGGGGAATGATCCAGCATTTCTCACTTTCCCTATCCATTTTCCTCCAGCTCCTTCTGCCCTGAGCACCGTCCAGAGCAGGAGGTGGAGGTGACTCCTGAGCCGGGCACCGTTTGCCCCATCTGCATGGAGCCTGTGGAGGACAGAAAGACCTTCACAACCTTGGTGTGCCCAAAGTGCAAAAGGGCCTGGTTCCACAGGGACTGCATCCAGGTTGGAGCCCTCCCCTCAGCCCCCGCGCACAGCAGCTGCTCAGCAGCAGCAGCAGCAGCAGGGCCTCGCTCACCCTGCCTGTGTTTGCCCTGCAGGGACAGGCCATGCGCGCTGGTCTTCTATGCCTCCAGTGCCCCCTGTGCAGAGACAGTGGGGAATTCCCTGTTGAAATGTTCATCTTGGGGATCCGAGTTCCCTTCAGGTTGGTGGTGTTCTGCCTGGCCCACCAGACAGGAGGGTGCAAGTGCTGTGCCGTTCCTGGCCCTGCCCCAGGAGCCCTGGCCCTGCCCTGTCCTGTGAGTCTGGGCTTCAGCTTCACGCCCAACTTGGAAAAGCAGTGGAGAAAGAGCTGGGACACCCCGGATCTCCATGAGGGGAGGGCAGCAGAAATTCATCAGCTTTTCATTTCTCCATCAGACAGCCAACATGGGAGGACAACGATGCCTTCGCAGAACTGGGAGAGAGGCATGGCCAGTGCAATGCCAGGGATTGCCTTTACCCTGGAGGCAGAGAGGAGGCAGAGGAAGAGGGGTAAGTTGTGATGCTGCACCTGGGCCTCTGCAGGGAACCTGCGTCTTGACAAGGACTCAAACTGGGAAGAATCAGAAGCGTTTGGCCAGACAACCACGTGCTGGCACACTTTGTTCTCAGTGCTATGAGCCCGTTTGCTTCCCCAGGCCCTGGGAATTGCTCCTGTGCTCCTCCTGTGCTGCCGAGGGCACCCACAGGCGCTGCTCTGGCCTGAGAAACAGCACACACAGATGGGAGTGTGACACCTGTGCTGGGCTTGGAACATGTAGGAGTCAAAGCCCCCCGTGTCCCTGGGCTGGGGGCAGTGCCCAAGCCGGGCCTGGCAGAGCGCATCCACTGCTGGAGGGCTGGGGGCACTGCTCTGGCCTGGCCTGGCCTGGGCCTGGGGCACCTTTGACATTCCTGTTTGTCCTTACAGCTTCCAGGGGTGAGTCAGAGCTCAGTGGCTCCAGGCTGGCCAGACAGTCAGGACTGGAATCTGCTCATGGCTTCTCAGACTCTGAGGCCATCAGCCCCAGCTCCCATACCCCTGTGCCATTGGTGCTGGTTTCTCCATCTCCATCTCTAGAGACGAGCAGCCACAGCAGGCGCCACCACGCAGCACGGCAGCAGGTGCTGCCATCTTCCTCACTGGACACCAGCAGCATCAGCAGATCAAGGCCAACATGCAGCAGGTCCCCTGACCCTGGGGACAGGGCCCATTCCAGACGTGCTGGGCCCGGCCGCAGGCGAAGCCGCTCTCGCCAGCAAGGCCGGGCCCAGAGTCCACCTGCCCGGTCCAGGAGTCACCGTGACAGGAACAGTGTGACAGGACCAAGGGCTGAGAGGCCCAGGCAAAGGGAGACACCTGCACGGACATCCCCCAGACGCAGGTGCTCCCATCAGCAAGGGCAGGCCCAGAGTCCACCTGTCCGGTCCAGGAGTCACCGTGACAGGAACAGTGGGACAGGGCCAAGGACTGAGAGGCCCAGGCAAAGGGAGACATCGTCAGGGCCGTCCCCCAGACGCAGCCGCTCCCGCCAGCAGCGCCAGGCCTCGACTCCAACTGTGCGGTCCAGGAGTCGCTGTCGCAGGAGCAGCAGGACAAGGCCAAGGACTGAGAGGCCCAGGCAAAGGGGGACATCGTCAGGGCCGTCCCCCAGACGCAGCCGCTCCTGCCAGCAGCGCCGGGCCTCGACTCCAACTGTGCGGTCCAGGAGTCGCCAGGACAGGAGCAGGAGGACAGCAGCGAGTGCTGAGAGGCTCAGGTGTAGGGGGACACGGCTGGGGACATCCCGCAGGAGCAGCCGCTCCCACCAGCGACGTCGGACCTCAACTGGCACCTCCAACAGCAGCACGTAGCCTCGTCACCTTTTCTTTCTAGGCCACGTGTTCCTGGCCGGAAGTGAAGGTGAGAACGGTCAGTGCAGGGGCCTTGAGATGTGCAGCTCTGTGAGAAAACCATATCAGCTCTTGATGTTTCTACTGGCAGGAAAGAAGTCTGTGCTAAATACTCTTGATTTCTGTGTAAGCGTGTATTCAGTGAAAAGTCACTTAAGGATGTGGCTAATTGAAAAGGACTCTTGCTCCTGCCTTTAGTCTTCAACCTCTGATGTTTCCCCACTGCTTATCCTTGAGAATGAACCACTCCTTAATGGGCTTGGATATTTTTAGGGAAACATTTCAGAGCAAGGTGGCTCTTAGGGAAGCTGTGTCTGAAAAGGACGTGTGCTGTGTTGCTATCTCTGAACAATCTCATTTCAGTAAAGCCAAAAAAGAAGAAAGAAGAGAGGGAGACACTGCCTCAAGTGTCTGAAGACAACTTTTACAATATTGCTGTGGATTTGAAAGACCTGATTGGACCTTCAAAGAAGAAACCAGGACAGACTGAGGAAATACCCCGAGACAAAGAGGATGAGCAGGACTCTGCCCCAGATGACCATTTGGGACCTCTGCCTGAGAACGACACAGCTCAGGAGCTGAGTGCTTTCAAGTTTTCCTTCTTTGCAGGCACAGCGGAGTTGGGCATCAACGAAGGCAACAGCAGAACCGTTCTAACAGTACCATTGCTAAGGAAGAGCTTCTGGCAGGCACTGTAGGGCAATACGGTGTAAAGAAGGTCAGGATCCAGGGGATTTTCAGCAGCAGAAGTCAGTAATTAGGCAGACGTATTCTGATTTGATTTCTGCTTGCCAGGGCTGTGGTAGATTAATGAGAGGTACCTCATGCTTGCATCTCGGGAATTCTGAAAGGCATGATTTGAGGAGTTCTTGGGGTTTTTGCTGAGTGGTGAAAAAGCTTGTTCTCATGCCCTGAATTCCTCAAACAGGGAAAAAGGTGACACACCAGTCATATCAAGTTTCATAGAACCCAACGAGATTTTAAAGGAAATGTGCCTTAATGTAGAGGGAGGAGCAAAGTCCTGCAGCTGACCCCAAGATCCATGAACATTCTGTTTGTTACTGAATTCTACTCTTGGACCTTTAGAAAAAGGAAAGGGAATGACACATGATCACTGGGGTGTCCCCTAACCTTAGATAAAATGAGGCCGTCTGAAATGAAGGTGAAACAACATTAAATCGAGTCCCGGTCATGTAGGAGACAAAAGAAACGGCGTGAAGTTATCCAAAATATTAAAAAACCCAATGCAAGAGCACAAAGCAACGAGCCCCCCACGCTTGTGCTGAACTGGGAAGGTATTCAGTGTCTTCCGAAAGCAATGAGAAATGTTTAAGAATACATAGGGGATCCCTAGATCAAAACGGAAAATACTGGAGCAGAGATGTAGCTTAAAAAATCTGGCAGGGGCAGATTCTGTCCTTCCTAAATCTGTCTTTTCCACTCTAAGTATTTCACTTGAAAGGAGGACTTTTTCCTGACCACTAGAGGAATAATCTGGTTTTGCCTTTTTTTCTCTATTGGTGCTGTCATTGCAGAGCCTTACGCCCTTGGAACAATAAAGGCGGGAAAAGCCACATGGCAAGAGGATCCACGTTTCCAGGACAGCAGTTCTGAGGATGACGATGAGCCTGAGATGTCAGAAATTGAACAGGACCAGGAAATGCAAGTTCCATTTCTCTTTGTTGTCTACTTGGCTGTAGCAGTTGGGTGCTGTGGGAGTATTAATAGCAGCACTCAGGAAATGAGAAACTGACATTGCAGACCTCTGAGCAATGAAAGTCATCTTGGAAAACCGTTTGTGCTGCACAGGGTCAAAACACCCAGCAGCCCATTGGATGTGAAGATGAATATGGAAAGAGAGAACTGAGCACAATAAATTAACTGGGTCATTTTGGTTTGACCAACTCCAAACTGAGTTTGTCCAAAAGCCAAAGACAAGTCAGTTTTCTCTTTAAAAGAGGGTTTTGTAAACAAAAAAAAAAAAAAGCTCTATTTGGTTCCTAGGGCATAAAGCTTTTCAATGTATACCATTTCTCTGAAGCACTACAGGTTTAACTTGTGTTCATGGAATTTGATAGTACAGTTTAGGATGCTCAAATCCCTTTGTCCTTGTCTAGGTTCCTTTCTTCACCGCACACAGAAAGTGCTGGAGTTTTTTCTTCTCTAAAGATGATGAACGTCTAAGAGGTATGACAGAATTTCTTCACCTCATTTTGTATTTTTTGTTCTTTTAAACCCTCCCTGGAATTCAGTGTGGAGTAAAAATGCTGCCTAGTTATGGAAGTTTTCTAGGCAAAATTTGTCACCCTTACTTGTGGACCAAGTTGTGGTAGAATCCTGTGAGAAAGCCCTGGCAAAATCAAGGTCAAGCAGATTTCTGGCTTTCTTTTCTTGCAGACAATTACCGAATAGGATTCTGGAATTTTAGAGTTTATCAAAAAATTAGTCACCTGACAGGGTACCTAGACATTTTGGATCCTTTCAGGTATTTAAATCATCTTTAACTTTTTCCTCTCTTTCTGGTTCACCATTAGGAATGTGGAGTGTTCTTGTCAGCCACATATGTATGTCCCTGTAGTTCTTTGTCCTAATGAACCTGGAACTTTCTCTTCTGAATCCAGAGAATTTTGTATTTTGAAACAAAGAAAACAACATCCAAGGGAAACATACACAGTCTCCAAAACCTGCACAGGCCACCAAAACAATTGCTGGTTATATTTTGTAGAATAGAGCCTTAAGACAAGCTTAAAGGATGTGCCTTCCATGAGACTGATTAGATAACTGTGATGAAATGTGCTGCTGTGTTCACACAGTTAGTGGCCTGCAATCTTCCAGCCAGCCCGATTTACAGGGTGTGTTGAAATGGAGAGCTCAGGCCTCAGCAGGCCTCAGTTCTGGGGGAAGATGTGGGGTGCTGGTGTTGCTGTGCCAATGAAACAGCTGCAATTGCACTGCAATCCAGACTGCAGCATGTTGAGGAAAACTGCTGCTGCCTTTGATTGTTCTTAGCACACCAGGCTGCAGGACGGAACAGTTCTGCTGGAGCCAAGGTGTGGTGGGGGGCAGGAGAACAGGAAGGATGAGAAGAATTGATTTCTGACTTTAGTGCTGTGTTGGTCATGATTGTTAGAAGCAGCAGCACAATCACAAGTGTTTAAGCCTATTAATTGGATGTTTCTTTTGTGCAGAGGGTCCACAGTTATTTTGTAGATTAGTAGAGCTCAGTGAAGAAAAAGACGGTTAGGAAGACAGACGTAGATTATTGCTTGAGGTGAGTAACATCTGTTCCCTGGTAAGTCTAGGTGAAAGCTGAGCATGGGGAGGGATTGCAGGTATGATTGTGCATGCAAAATTAATTCAGGACCTCAAGAAGGGCTTTAAATTTGTAATGAACAGGGAAGAGAACTTTTTTAGTGTACCGGTGTGTATAATATCATGTTGTGTTGTCCAGTCAGCTAAACCACTACATCTTTGTATGTTACAGCAGCAGCTACTTAACTGTATGTAAGGATAGTGAATGTAGAGACTTCTCCGAATAGTGGATTCAGGAACTTCTCTGAAGAATTTGTTAGATTGTCATTATTTTCTGGAACGCCAAAGGAAGCATAAGGATACGCTATAGGAAGTGCAAGCAAACCAATAAACCTTTTACTGATTAGAAGCGAGTCATGTTTGTTCCTTGAAGAACTTGCCAAACGACATTACTTTCTAAATCCTTTCAAAAGTCTAACAGGGATCAATATCAGCAAACCCTGTTAGGCCGTGTCTGGGAGCTGGGGCTGAGGTTCTGGTGCCCTGGGAAGCCACGGGAAGGCTCCAGTCCTGAGTGTGCGGCCAGGCCGGGGCCAGTGAGCTCCAGCCCATCCCTGGTGGCTCCAAGGGCAAGCAGGAATGTCAAGGGACCCCAGGGCCGGGCCAGGCCAGGCCAGGGCAGTGCCCCCAGCCCTCCAGGAGCAGATGGGCTCTGCCAAGCCCAGCCTGGGCACTGCCCCCACCCCAGGGACAGGCAGGTGCTCTGCCTGAGAGCTGTGCCCAGAGCAGCAGAGCTGTCACCGCCCCAGCTGGTTCTGCTCTGCGTGAGGCCCGAGCAGGGCCCGTGGGTGCCCTGGGCAGCGCAGGAGCAGCACAGGAGCAGTTGCCAGGGCCTGGGGAGGCACGGGGCTCAGCCTCGGGACAGTGACACAGCATGCAGGCTGCAGAGGACAGAGCCAGTGGCAGCGGGCATGAGCAGCTCTGCGGGGCTCTGAGCCTGCAGCAGCATCGGCCCCAAGGCTGCTCTACCCCTGCCTGGCTAATGGGAAGGGCTGGAGGCCTCCTAGAGCAGGGGCCATGCGGGCACAGCTGTCCCAGCAGCTGCCCCCTGGCCCGGCTGGGCCCCACTTGGGCAGGAAGGAGGCTCCCAGCCCCGGCATGGCCGAGCAGCTCCTGTCTCCTCCTGCCTCTGCTCTGATGGCACAAGAACGGAGTGGCATAAACATTGACACAGCCGCCCTCCTTGGCACAGGGCAGGTCGAACCATCTGTCACAGCACCTCCCAGAGCACATGATGGTTGCCCCGCTCTGGCCGCAGACGCAGCAGCGCTGCAAAGAGCCAAGCAGCCCCATCAGCAGCAGCAGCAGCAGCAGCAGCAGCAGCAGCCTCGAGGCCTCCCCTGGCAGCCCCCTGGCTCCGGGCAGGGCACAGGATGTGGCCGCTGCCGGGTCCCAGCCCACAGAGCCGCCTGGTGGAGGAGGGAGGCTCCTGTGCCAGGGCCTCTGTGCCAGAGCTGCTGGGAACCAGACTTAGTCGAGGCTGTTGGGCCGGCCTTTCTTTCCTGCTGTCTGGGCTAAGCTCTGGCAAACCTTGCCAGGCACAAATCTCCCTGCTCTCATCAGGCCCTCACCATCTGTGCTGCCCGCCGGACTGCAATTAGGAGATCTCGTGGGTGAAAGCCCAGGAGTCAAATGCGGTCCTTCTCTCGTGGAAATAGTAGAGTGAAAAGAACTGCAGGCAAGGAGAGGAGCTGATGAGGAGAGGGCGCAGCAAGAACTGCCCATCACAATGGTGGAGCGAGCACCCGGAGCCACTCAGCATGCAGAACACATGTGCACAGAGCCCACCCTTCTGCAGTTTGTCACCACATGTGTCCGGGTCAGCCTCAACACGGCGACACAGCATGCAGGCTGCAGGGGACAGGTCAATGGCACCGGGCATGAGCAGCTCTGCGCAGCTCTGAGCCTGCAGCAGCATCGGCTGCTCTGCCCCTGCCTGGCTGATGGGCAGGGCTGGAGGCCTCGCAGACCAGGGGCCATGCGGGCACAGCTGTCCCAGGAGCTGCCCCCTGGCCCGGCTGGGCCCCACTTGGGCAGGAAGGAGACTCCCAGGCCCGGCATGGCCGAGCAGTTCCTGCCTCGCCCTGCCTCTGCTCTGATGCCCACACTGCCTGCTGCCACAAGAGCCCCAGGGCCAGGCTGTCAGAGGGCTGCTTTGCCCTCACCTGCCTCCCTGGCACCAGGGCCCTCCTGCTTGCTGTCCCACAGGGCAGCTGTCGGCAGTGAGTCTCTCTCCAGGAATGATGCAGTCACCTCCAGGTGCTGTTCCTTTCTCTCTGTAGAGAAAGAAGAGTGGGGGGAGTTTGCAGAGCAGGCCCAGAGCCACGAGGGCTCTACTCCCTGCTCAGCCGTGCTCCCGTCCACCTTCTCCTCCCGTCGTCGCGTTGAGGAACACCGCAGTGTCCTCCGGCTGTTCCTCCGCTGATTCTGGAAAGGGAGAGGCAGGTCAGCCTGCAGCACAGGCTCAGAGCCCCGAGGTTTGTTTTATGTTTTAACCTGCCCACATCTCCTTCTAGGATAGGCGGAGAAAAAGGAGCAGGCTGTTAATGTTGCATCGCTTTCTACCACAAAAAGGAGCGTTTGGACCAGCTACCAGCAGAAAACACCTGTTTTCCAACAGTCCAGGACTAAAACATTGCCTTTCCATGGAACCAGCACGAACTCATCAGGGATCGGCATCCATTGGCAGAACAATGACTTCTTTTCCTAACTACTTACTACGGAACTACTAAAAAACAGAACACTGCTTTTACTAAGTGATGGCTTCCATGAAATCTGTGCACTCAACTCCCTTTACTTGAGGGACAACTATAACAAATCCCATTATTAAATTCATAGCACTGGACAAAGGAATACCTGACTGCTTTTTAGGAGTTTAATGTACTAAGAAAATGATACAGGTGGACCTTTTTTTGGTCAAAACTTTTGAACGTATTTTCACCTTCATGTTTCTCCTGATATAGTTGAGATTATATAAGTAATTAGATTGTGTATCTTTTCAGTCTTCCCCATCATGCCCTGAATATCATGGCACAGCTTCATTTTCTTTTCATTTCTGTGGTTTCTCTCCGGTGTTTTGAACGAGATGTTTCAATATTTTGCTATCTGTGCTGCCACTCTCTCGGATCTAGGGAAGAGGGCCAAGCAGTGCCATTGTGCCGGCAGGTCCCAGCCGTCGCTCCTGCGGGCGGCCCCGGGGCAGGAGTGGTCCCGGCGCTGCCATGGCAGGGCTTCCCTCAGGCGTCGGCACTGCCAGCCCGGCTCTGCCGAGCGGCCCCGGCGCTGCCATGGCAGGGCTTCCCTCAGGCGTCGGCACTGCCAGCCCGGCTCTGCCGGGGGCTCTGGCAGCGCCACGGCGCACGGCAGCTCTGGCATTGCAGCCTCGGTCAGCAGCTAGATCTGCGGCCTGGGACCCCGCAGCGGCCGCACGCTTCTCCCACAGCCCGAGCAGCACCCGCACGCTCCCAACAGCGCTGAGGGAATGCGCTCAGCGACTGCGCGGCCTCGGCTCTGGGCAGGAACCGCCCCGCCCCTCACACCCGCCCGCCCCTTCCCGCCCTCCGGCCCCGCCGCGCGGCCCCCGCGCTGTCATGGCGGCTCTCGCCCACAAGGCGGCGCCCTGAGCCCTGCACTGGCGCCGGGAACGTTCAGGCACTCTGGAAGGCGCGGGCCCGGACCTGCTGCAAACTGGGCCGTACGTCCCATTTCCTGAACAAAACAGGTCCTGACATGCCTGTGCTTTACACACTCCCAAGCCTGATCAACAAGAGGAGACATTTAACCTGTGACACGCACACATAGCAGTGTACAAGCTGGAAGTGATGGCTAAGTGTTAGAAAAGCAGAGTACTTGTTGCTAGAATTGTCTTTTAAGGCTCAGGGCTGGGCACGTTTCACTGATCTCAGACCCAGAGAGAGGTTGACAAGGCTTGGGAAGAAGGATGCCCACTGACAGTGGACACAAAGGATGCAGAATTTGGAGCAAAAAGGACATCTGCTAGAACTGGGAAGATAAGGAAAACACTCATGAAGACAATAGTCATAAGAAAAGTCAACTCAGCAAATATGCTGAGATGACCACCAGCTGGGTAAAAAAGAGTGTGATGCTTGCACGGAACAGGACTTTGGCACCAAATTATTCTGGGCCTGGCCATGGGATGGTTCTGGTCCCCAGAAGACATGAAAAGACGGCGCAGTGCAAGCGCTGGGCATTGTCCTTCAAGAGCCCAGATGAAAAAGCTGGGGAGACTGTGCTGGATTCTTGTGTGGTATCTACCCCTTCCGTGAAAAATGCCAATCACTTGTTTTAAAATTTTAAAAGTCTAATAGTAATAAATTAGTTATAAAAGTAGTAATAAAAATTAGAGAAATAAGAATTTGGACAATTAGAGTTAGGACAATAAAGGACAATAAAAAAAGCAAAGAGTTACAGATGTCTGGGTGCTCTGCTCTGCCTCAGAACACACTTTGCTAACAAAGGATTAACTGTTTAAAGTAGTAGCCTGTTGCATATTCATATATCTCATCCATGATGCCAAAATTCTTTTCAAACAATGGGTGTTTTCTTGTTATTGCCAACCCCTCCCTCATCTTGTAAATCAATTGTCTTGGTCTCTCCAAGTCTGGTTCTTCCCGATAAGGAGGCAATATTTCTTCTCTTAGAGTTTTGGTGTCTTGTTACTGTTCTCTCTCCTTGAGCTATTAAGAAAAATTATTGTACATCACATAGTTTCTGTAGCCTAAAACTATATTCACCTCACTAATTAAAAAGATTAGTATTGCACTACAAAAAAAGGACTAATACAACATAACTTTCCAACATAACGCGTACAGTATTAACTTCAATATTTGCGAAAAGCCAATGATATAATATGCATTATTCACACCTTCTCTGCTCCTTCTTCTTCTCAAAAGATATTGTAAACCTGACTAAAAAAACCCTCTTAGAGCCATGGTCAGTGCCTTATTCTGAAAACTTAAGAGCTGACTTACAGGCTTAGTACCTTACAGAGCAGGTTTGAGGCCCTGGAACTGGAGGGACGGACAAGTGATGAAGTGGGCAAAAGTCCTTCTGAAATAGAGGGGCAGCTCGGACAAGTCAGCCAACACCATGCACAAGCCCACCTCTTTTAAGGGAAGGCAGGGTCCTTGCAGGCCTTCCCAAAAGCATTTCAAGGCAAGGTTTCCATCTCCCCCTGCCCTGTTTCCTTGACTTTAGCTGAATCTTTCTCTGACAGAAAGACAGGAAGCTCAGGTGTGTTAGCAGATGACTGTGAGCATTGCAGAAGTGAACGGTCAGCAATTCAGAGGCTTGTGCGACTCTCTTCCATAGAGAGTCCCTTGTTGTATATTTCCAATAAAGCAGAGCTTAAATGGCAAGTCAGCGACTGGGGAAATAGAGGCCTGAAACAATAAAGCTGTAACATGCCTTGTTTTGAGAGGAACAAGTAAGACAACAAACGCTCAAACAGCAAATACTAAGTAGATGAAGAAGAAAAACTTTGTTTTCTATGGTCCTCTAGTTTATTTTTTCCTCTGTGCTTTGTGAAGATGGCCTACATCCTATTTTCAATGTTTTCTTTTTTCTTGTCTTCAGAATGTATTTTGCATTCTGGACATTTTAAGTCAGACATAAGAAAAGTTCCATATTGTTTTCACATATTGTTTGGCAATCATGAAAAAGTAAATTTAGAGGTAACAGCCGTTATGATAACATCTGTTATGATAATAGCTGTAGAGGTAAGAGCCATCTTTGATAATTAGATCAGACTCAATTTTAAATGTCCTTGCATGTCATGCTCGTTTGCAAAGATGCTAGATTGATCCTTTGAAGGGCATTAAACCAAGAAACAAGTACATCAAAGCCTCTGGAGGTGGCTGCTATGGCAGGTTTCTCTGAGGGCTGTCAGTCCCAGCCCCGCTCCATGGCTGGGGTTCCTGAGGTGTCACAGGCCCGGCCCTGCTCCATGGCCGGTTTCCCTGAGGGCTGACAGTCCCAGTCCTGCTCCATGGCCGGTTTCCCTGAGGGCTGACAGTCCCAGTCCCGCTCCATGGCCGGTTTCCCTGAGGGCTGACAGCCCCAGTCCTGCTCCCTGACCGGTTTCCCTGAGGGCTGACAGCCCCAGTCCCGCTCCATGGCCGGTTTCCCTGAGGGCTGACAGTCCCAGTCCTGCTCCATGGCCGGGTTTCCTGGCGCTTTGAGGTGCTGTTCCTCGCTCTCTGTGGGAGAAAGAAGAGGCCGGGGAGCTTGCAGAGCAGGCCCAGAGCCACGAGGGCTCTACTGCTCAGCCCTGCGTGAGCCCTGCTCCTTCCCGCCTTCTCCTGCCGTTGTCAGGTCGCACTGACACTCGGCCTGAGCCCAGAGTTCCCTTTTGGGGCCAAGGGAAATCTCTGCTCCTGCCTCTGGCCCAGGGCGCTCTGCCAGCAGGTCAGGGAAGGGGACAGCCCCAGAGAGAGGCATGAGCAGTGGAGGAAAGCCAGCATCACTGCGGTCTTGCAAAAGGGCACCAAGCAGGAGGCAGGAAACTGCAGGCCCATCAGCCTCAGCTCCATCCCCAGAAAGGTGACAGAACAGCTCCTCTTGGATGCCATCTCTAAGCCTGTGGAGTAACAGGAATGCTTGACCAATCCCATAGCCACCTGTGCTGCAGTGACTAGCTGGGTTTGTGAGGGAAGAGCAGTGATTGTTTGTCGCTGGGACTTCAGCAAGGCTTTGCCCCTGCCTGCCATAACAGGCTCCTGAGGCAGCTCAGGGACAGTGGGGCAGAGAAGTGGACAGGGGAGCTCCAAACTCAGATGGCTGTGAGCTCAGGGGGCCGTGCTGGAGCCAGCCTTGTTTGCCTTATTCCCCAGTGACCTGGCAGAAGGGACAGAGCGCTCCCTCAGCGTTTGCTGATGGGACAGAACCGGGAGCAGGGGCTGAGGCACCACAAGGCTCTGCTGCCCTTCAGTGAGACCTGGACAGGCTATGAGAGTTGAGCAGAGAGGGACTTAGGAAGTTGCACTGGGAAAAGCCTCTAGAAGAGCTTGAACCTTTGGAATTACCAGGCAACAAAAGTGTTCTGGTATACTGGAGTCTATAACGTTGTCTTGTGATGTCCAGTCAGGGAAAACACTGCTTCTGTGTATGTTACAGGAGCAGTTCTTTGTATGTATGTCAAGAAAGTCTTTGAGAGAAACATGAAAGAATTCAGAAACTTCCCCTGATATTATTTTGGATTTTCACAATTTTCTGGAATGCCAGGTGAAGTGTAAGGATGCCAAAAGGAAAGTGAAAGCAAAGCAATAAATAATCAGAACTGTTTCGACTTTGTTCCTTGAAGTTGCCAACCAATGTCACTTTTGCAATCCTTTGAAAGATCTTATAGGAAAAAGCAGTGGCCAAAAGTGCTGCCCTGTGTTTCTGAAGAGCACCATGCATTTTGTGTTGATGCAAGGTCTGTACCAGGGTTTGGGGTTTTTGTGTGTGTGTGCTTTGAATGTGAGTCTTTGCAGGACTTCTAAGAATTAGAGCATGTACTGAAGAGAACATGTTACTGTGTTGTGCTGTCCAGTGCTGAAGAGGGTTGAGACAGAGCAGGTAGCTCTGTGTCTGTGTGTAACTTGCATGAGCAGCACGGGAGCAGTGCCCAGGGCCTGGGGAAGCAAACGGGTGCTGGGTGCTGAGCACAAAGTGTCCAGAGCTTGGGATTGTCCGGCCAAGCTCTTCTGGCTCCTTCTGCTTCGAGCCCTGGCCGGGAGCCCCGCAGAGCCCCGGGTGCAGCTTCCCAACTTGCCCCTCTTCCTCTGCCTCCTCCCTGTCTCCAGGGTAAAGGCACTCCCTGACATTGCACTGGCTGTGCCTCCCTCCTAGAGCAGTGCAAGGGATCGTTTCCCACCCAAGGTGGCTCTCCCATGGAGACAGGAAAATGGACAAACTCCTGCTGCTCCAGCACCAGGCAGGTGCAGGGTGTCCCTGCCTGTCAGCCCCTACCCTGCTTTCCAGAGATCCCACTGATTGTTCTAGAAGCCATGGATCTGCATTTCCAGGAGCATGTTTACAAAGACATGAATGAGAAAAATTGCCAAGAATTGTTTGTGCGTCTCTTCCTGATTTATTTGCAATGTATTTTCTAGTAGGAAAGCATGAACCAAAGTGGCAAAGTTCCTATAATGTAGGAAAAGCATCCTCCTGCATTTGACTTGAGGACAGTTGCAAGCTCTCCTGTCAAATGTACACAGAAAATCCTCTGTGACTTTTCTGTGTTTCCACGGAGTCAGTATAAAATATGACATTTCTAAGGAGCGTAATACTAAAATTTCCATTTATACGCAATGTCAAAGTTGTTAGTTCAGAGGATGACAGGATAACAGAGGTCTGGAGGCAGCTATGGTGGTCTCCAGGTTTATCTCCTGTACCCAATGGTGATCACCAGCAGCATCCAATCAGGTTCAGCTTAGTTTTCTCCAGACAGGTGTTGAGGAAAACGTCAGTCCACCTGGAGCAGGGTTTGAATCTCTGCAGCGCAGGAGACTCCGCACCGGCTCTCTGGACCACCGACTGCCAGGGGCAGGAGCAGAGATTTCCCTTGGCCGGGGCCGGAGCCCTGGCGTGGCAGGGCCTGAACAGCACCTCCCTGCCTACAGTACCACCCTCGATGGCTGCCCCAGGGCCTGGCATTTGAGCCTGCACTTGCTGCAGGAGTCCCGGCCCTGGTTCCACCCTGAACAAACGCTTGGACCCATCTCAGAACCTCGGTGCCCGAGGGGGCTGCCACAAGTGGTTGCCAGGGACCTGAGGCCATGGCTGCCCCAATTGTGGCTACACAGTGCTGATGTCAGAGTGGCCATTGTGACCTGTGCCACCAAGGCCATAAAAGGGAACGCTGGGCTCAGGCCGAGTGTCAGTGCGACCTGACAGCGGGAGGAGAAGGTAGGGTAGGGACGTGGCTTCCCAGGGACCAGAGGGGCCCCACACCTCGGGGCTCTGGGCCTGTGCTGCAGGCTCACCTGCCTCTCCCTTCCCAGAATCAGCGGAGGAACAGCCGGAGTACACTGCGGCGTTCCTCAACGCGACGACGGGAGGAGACAGCGGACAGGAGCAGGGCTCACGCAGGGCTGAGCAGCAAGTAGAGCCTCGTGGCGCTGGGCCTGTTCTGCAAACTCCCCCCCCTCTTCTTTCTCCCATAGAGAGTGAGGATCAGCTCCTCGAAGCGACCACGTCACTCGGGGACAGGGACTCACCGCAGACAGCCACCATGTGCGACAGCAAGCAGGAGGGCACTGGTGCCAGGGAGCCAGGTGAGGGCAAAGCAGCCCTCTGACAGCCTGGCCCAGGGGCTCTTGTGGCAGCAGGCAGTGTGGGCATCAGAGCAGAGGCAGGGGGAGGCAGGAACTGCTTGGCCATGCCGGGGCTGGGAGTCTCCTTCCTGCCCAAGTGGGGTCCAGGCGGGTCAGGGGGCAGCTCCTGGGACAGCCGTGCCCGCAATGGCCCCTGGTCTGCGAGGCCTCCAGCCCTGCCCATCAGCCAGGCAGGGGCAGAGCAGCCTTGGGGCCGATGCCGCTGCAGGCTCAGAGCCCCGCAGAGCTGCTCATGCCCGCTGCCACTGGCTCTGTCCCCTGCAGCCTGCCTGCTGTGTCGCCGTGTTGAGGCTGACCCGGACACGTGCGGTGACAAACTGCAGAAGGGTGGGCTCTGTGCCCACGTGTTCTGCATGGTGAGTGGCTCCGGGTGCTCCCTCCACCATTGCGATAGGCGGCTCCTGCTGCGTCCCCTCCTCATCAGCTCCTCCCCTTGCCTGCAGTTCTTCTCCACTCTACTCTTTCCGCGAGAGAAGGACCGCGTTGGACTCATGGGATTTCACCCACGAGATCTCCTAATTGCAGTCCGGCGCGCGGCACAGACGGTGAGAGCTTTACAGGAGCAGGGAGATTTGTGCCTGGCGAGGTTTGCCAGAGCTTAGCCCAGACAGCAGGAAAGAAAGGCCGGCCCAACAGCCGCGACAAAGTCTGGCTCCCAGCAGCTCTGGCACAGAGGCCCTGGCACAGGAGCCTCCCTCCTCCACCAGGCGGCTCTGTGGGCTGGGACCCGGCAGCGGCCACATCCTGTGCCCTGCCCGGAGCCGGGGGGCTGCCAGGGGAGGCCTCGAGGCTGCTGCTGCTGCTGATGGGGCTGCTTGGCTCTTTCCAGCGCTGCTGCATCTGCGGCCAGAGCGGGGCAACCATCATGTGCTCTGTGGAGGGATGTGACAGATGGTTCCACCTGCCCTGTGCCAAGGAGGGTGGCTGTGTCAATGTTTATGCCACTCCATTCAGGTACCTCATCTCTCTTTGTGGCCACCCCTGGGGAATGATCCAGCATTTCTCACTTTCCCTATCCATTTTCCTCCAGCTCCTTCTGCCCTGAGCACCGTCCAGAGCAGGAGGTGGAGGTGACTCCTGAGCCGGGCACCGTTTGCCCCATCTGCATGGAGCCTGTGGAGGACAGAAAGACCTTCACAACCTTGGTGTGCCCAAAGTGCAAAAGGGCCTGGTTCCACAGGGACTGCATCCAGGTTGGAGCCCTCCCCTCAGCCCCCGCGCACAGCAGCTGCTCAGCAGCAGCAGCAGCAGCAGGGCCTCGCTCACCCTGCCTGTGTTTGCCCTGCAGGGACAGGCCATGCGCGCTGGTCTTCTATGCCTCCAGTGCCCCCTGTGCAGAGACAGTGGGGAATTCCCTGTTGAAATGTTCATCTTGGGGATCCGAGTTCCCTTCAGGTTGGTGGTGTTCTGCCTGGCCCACCAGACAGGAGGGTGCAAGTGCTGTGCCTTTCCTGGCCCTGCCCCAGGAGCCCTGGCCCTGCCCTGTCCTGTGAGTCTGGGCTTCAGCTTCACGCCCAACTTGGAAAAGCAGTGGAGAAAGAGCTGGGACACCCCGGATCTCCATGAGGGGAGGGCAGCAGAAATTCATCAGCTTTTCATTTCTCCATCAGACAGCCAACATGGGAGGACAACGATGCCTTCGCAGAACTGGGAGAGAGGCATGGCCAGTGCAATGCCAGGGATTGCCTTTACCCTGGAGGCAGAGAGGAGGCAGAGGAAGAGGGGTAAGTTGTGATGCTGCACCTGGGCCTCTGCAGGGAACCTGCGTCTTGACAAGGACTCAAACTGGGAAGAATCAGAAGCGTTTGGCCAGACAACCACGTGCTGGCACACTTTGTTCTCAGTGCTATGAGCCCGTTTGCTTCCCCAGGCCCTGGGAATTGCTCCTGTGCTCCTCCTGTGCTGCCGAGGGCACCCACAGGCGCTGCTCTGGCCTGAGAAACAGCACACACAGATGGGAGTGTGACACCTGTGCTGGGCTTGGAACATGTAGGAGTCAAAGCCCCCCGTGTCCCTGGGCTGGGGGCAGTGCCCAAGCCGGGCCTGGCAGAGCGCATCCACTGCTGGAGGGCTGGGGGCACTGCTCTGGCCTGGCCTGGCCTGGGCCTGGGGCACCTTTGACATTCCTGTTTGTCCTTACAGCTTCCAGGGGTGAGTCAGAGCTCAGTGGCTCCAGGCTGGCCAGACAGTCAGGACTGGAATCTGCTCATGGCTTCTCAGACTCTGAGGCCATCAGCCCCAGCTCCCATACCCCTGTGCCATTGGTGCTGGTTTCTCCATCTCCATCTCTAGAGACGAGCAGCCACAGCAGGCGCCACCACGCAGCACGGCAGCAGGTGCTGCCATCTTCCTCACTGGACACCAGCAGCATCAGCAGATCAAGGCCAACATGCAGCAGGTCCCCTGACCCTGGGGACAGGGCCCATTCCAGACGTGCTGGGCCCGGCCGCAGGCGAAGCCGCTCTCGCCAGCAAGGCCGGGCCCAGAGTCCACCTGCCCGGTCCAGGAGTCACCGTGACAGGAACAGTGTGACAGGACCAAGGGCTGAGAGGCCCAGGCAAAGGGAGACACCTGCACGGACATCCCCCAGACGCAGGTGCTCCCATCAGCAAGGGCAGGCCCAGAGTCCACCTGTCCGGTCCAGGAGTCACCGTGACAGGAACAGTGGGACAGGGCCAAGGACTGAGAGGCCCAGGCAAAGGGAGACATCGTCAGGGCCGTCCCCCAGACGCAGCCGCTCCCGCCAGCAGCGCCAGGCCTCGACTCCAACTGTGCGGTCCAGGAGTCGCTGTCGCAGGAGCAGCAGGACAAGGCCAAGGACTGAGAGGCCCAGGCAAAGGGGGACATCGTCAGGGCCGTCCCCCAGACGCAGCCGCTCCTGCCAGCAGCGCCGGGCCTCGACTCCAACTGTGCGGTCCAGGAGTCGCCAGGACAGGAGCAGGAGGACAGCAGCGAGTGCTGAGAGGCTCAGGTGTAGGGGGACACGGCTGGGGACATCCCGCAGGAGCAGCCGCTCCCACCAGCGACGTCGGACCTCAACTGGCACCTCCAACAGCAGCACGTAGCCTCGTCACCTTTTCTTTCTAGGCCACGTGTTCCTGGCCGGAAGTGAAGGTGAGAACGGTCAGTGCAGGGGCCTTGAGATGTGCAGCTCTGTGAGAAAACCATATCAGCTCTTGATGTTTCTACTGGCAGGAAAGAAGTCTGTGCTAAATACTCTTGATTTCTGTGTAAGCGTGTATTCAGTGAAAAGTCACTTAAGGATGTGGCTAATTGAAAAGGACTCTTGCTCCTGCCTTTAGTCTTCAACCTCTGATGTTTCCCCACTGCTTATCCTTGAGAATGAACCACTCCTTAATGGGCTTGGATATTTTTAGGGAAACATTTCAGAGCAAGGTGGCTCTTAGGGAAGCTGTGTCTGAAAAGGACGTGTGCTGTGTTGCTATCTCTGAACAATCTCATTTCAGTAAAGCCAAAAAAGAAGAAAGAAGAGAGGGAGACACTGCCTCAAGTGTCTGAAGACAACTTTTACAATATTGCTGTGGATTTGAAAGACCTGATTGGACCTTCAAAGAAGAAACCAGGACAGACTGAGGAAATACCCCGAGACAAAGAGGATGAGCAGGACTCTGCCCCAGATGACCATTTGGGACCTCTGCCTGAGAACGACACAGCTCAGGAGCTGAGTGCTTTCAAGTTTTCCTTCTTTGCAGGCACAGCGGAGTTGGGCATCAACGAAGGCAACAGCAGAACCGTTCTAACAGTACCATTGCTAAGGAAGAGCTTCTGGCAGGCACTGTAGGGCAATACGGTGTAAAGAAGGTCAGGATCCAGGGGATTTTCAGCAGCAGAAGTCAGTAATTAGGCAGACGTATTCTGATTTGATTTCTGCTTGCCAGGGCTGTGGTAGATTAATGAGAGGTACCTCATGCTTGCATCTCGGGAATTCTGAAAGGCATGATTTGAGGAGTTCTTGGGGTTTTTGCTGAGTGGTGAAAAAGCTTGTTCTCATGCCCTGAATTCCTCAAACAGGGAAAAAGGTGACACACCAGTCATATCAAGTTTCATAGAACCCAACGAGATTTTAAAGGAAATGTGCCTTAATGTAGAGGGAGGAGCAAAGTCCTGCAGCTGACCCCAAGATCCATGAACATTCTGTTTGTTACTGAATTCTACTCTTGGACCTTTAGAAAAAGGAAAGGGAATGACACATGATCACTGGGGTGTCCCCTAACCTTAGATAAAATGAGGCCGTCTGAAATGAAGGTGAAACAACATTAAATCGAGTCCCGGTCATGTAGGAGACAAAAGAAACGGCGTGAAGTTATCCAAAATATTAAAAAACCCAATGCAAGAGCACAAAGCAACGAGCCCCCCACGCTTGTGCTGAACTGGGAAGGTATTCAGTGTCTTCCGAAAGCAATGAGAAATGTTTAAGAATACATAGGGGATCCCTAGATCAAAACGGAAAATACTGGAGCAGAGATGTAGCTTAAAAAATCTGGCAGGGGCAGATTCTGTCCTTCCTAAATCTGTCTTTTCCACTCTAAGTATTTCACTTGAAAGGAGGACTTTTTCCTGACCACTAGAGGAATAATCTGGTTTTGCCTTTTTTTCTCTATTGGTGCTGTCATTGCAGAGCCTTACGCCCTTGGAACAATAAAGGCGGGAAAAGCCACATGGCAAGAGGATCCACGTTTCCAGGACAGCAGTTCTGAGGATGACGATGAGCCTGAGATGTCAGAAATTGAACAGGACCAGGAAATGCAAGTTCCATTTCTCTTTGTTGTCTACTTGGCTGTAGCAGTTGGGTGCTGTGGGAGTATTAATAGCAGCACTCAGGAAATGAGAAACTGACATTGCAGACCTCTGAGCAATGAAAGTCATCTTGGAAAACCGTTTGTGCTGCACAGGGTCAAAACACCCAGCAGCCCATTGGATGTGAAGATGAATATGGAAAGAGAGAACTGAGCACAATAAATTAACTGGGTCATTTTGGTTTGACCAACTCCAAACTGAGTTTGTCCAAAAGCCAAAGACAAGTCAGTTTTCTCTTTAAAAGAGGGTTTTGTAAACAAAAAAAAAAAAAGCTCTATTTGGTTCCTAGGGCATAAAGCTTTTCAATGTATACCATTTCTCTGAAGCACTACAGGTTTAACTTGTGTTCATGGAATTTGATAGTACAGTTTAGGATGCTCAAATCCCTTTGTCCTTGTCTAGGTTCCTTTCTTCACCGCACACAGAAAGTGCTGGAGTTTTTTCTTCTCTAAAGATGATGAACGTCTAAGAGGTATGACAGAATTTCTTCACCTCATTTTGTATTTTTTGTTCTTTTAAACCCTCCCTGGAATTCAGTGTGGAGTAAAAATGCTGCCTAGTTATGGAAGTTTTCTAGGCAAAATTTGTCACCCTTACTTGTGGACCAAGTTGTGGTAGAATCCTGTGAGAAAGCCCTGGCAAAATCAAGGTCAAGCAGATTTCTGGCTTTCTTTTCTTGCAGACAATTACCGAATAGGATTCTGGAATTTTAGAGTTTATCAAAAAATTAGTCACCTGACAGGGTACCTAGACATTTTGGATCCTTTCAGGTATTTAAATCATCTTTAACTTTTTCCTCTCTTTCTGGTTCACCATTAGGAATGTGGAGTGTTCTTGTCAGCCACATATGTATGTCCCTGTAGTTCTTTGTCCTAATGAACCTGGAACTTTCTCTTCTGAATCCAGAGAATTTTGTATTTTGAAACAAAGAAAACAACATCCAAGGGAAACATACACAGTCTCCAAAACCTGCACAGGCCACCAAAACAATTGCTGGTTATATTTTGTAGAATAGAGCCTTAAGACAAGCTTAAAGGATGTGCCTTCCATGAGACTGATTAGATAACTGTGATGAAATGTGCTGCTGTGTTCACACAGTTAGTGGCCTGCAATCTTCCAGCCAGCCCGATTTACAGGGTGTGTTGAAATGGAGAGCTCAGGCCTCAGCAGGCCTCAGTTCTGGGGGAAGATGTGGGGTGCTGGTGTTGCTGTGCCAATGAAACAGCTGCAATTGCACTGCAATCCAGACTGCAGCATGTTGAGGAAAACTGCTGCTGCCTTTGATTGTTCTTAGCACACCAGGCTGCAGGAGGGAACAGTTCTGCTGGAGCCAAGGTGTGGTGGGGGGCAGGAGAACAGGAAGGATGAGAAGAATTGATTTCTGACTTTAGTGCTGTGTTGGTCATGATTGTTAGAAGCAGCAGCACAATCACAAGTGCTTAAGCCTATTAATTGGATGTTTCTTTTGTGCAGAGGGTCCACAGTTATTTTGTAGATTAGTAGAGCTCAGTGAAGAAAAAGAGGGTTAGGAAGACAGACGTAGATTATTGCTTGAGGTGAGTAACATCTGTTCCCTGGTAAGTCTAGGTGAAAGCTGAGCATGGGGAGGGATTGCAGGTATGATTGTGCATGCAAAATTAATTCAGGACCTCAAGAAGGGCTTTAAATTTGTAATGAACAGGGAAGAGAACTTTTTTAGTGTACCAGTGTGTATAATATCATGTTGTGTTGTCCAGTCAGCTAAACCACTACATCTTTGTATGTTACAGCAGCAGCTACTTAACTGTATGTAAGGATAGTGAATGTAGAGACTTCTCCGAATAGTGGATTCAGGAACTTCTCTGAAGAATTTCTTAGATTGTCATTATTTTCTGGAACGCCAAAGGAAGCATAAGGATACGCTATAGGAAGTGCAAGCAAACCAATAAACCTTTTACTGATTAGAAGCGAGTCATGTTTGTTCCTTGAAGAACTTGCCAAACGACATTACTTTCTAAATCCTTTCAAAAGTCTAACAGGGATCAATATCAGCAAACCCTGTTGGGCCGTGTTTCAGAGCTGGGGCTGAGGTTCTCGTGCCCTGGGAAGCCACGGGAAGGCTCCAGTCCTGAGTGTGCGGCCAGGCCGGGGCCAGTGAGCTCCAGCCCATCCCTGGTGGCTCCAAGGGCAAGCAGGAATGTCAAGGAACCCCAGGGCCGGGCCAGGCCAGGCCAGGGCAGTGCCCCCAGCCCTCCAGGAGCAGATGGGCTCTGCCAAGCCCAGCCTGGGCACTGCCCCCACCCCAGGGACAGGCGGGTGCTCCGCCTGAGAGCCGTGCCCAGAGCAGCAGAGCTGTCACCGCCCCAGCTGGTTCTGCTCTGCGTGAGGCCCGAGCAGGGCCCGTGGGTGCCCTGGGCAGCGCAGGAGCAGCACAGGAGCAGTTGCCAGGGCCTGGGGAGGCACGGGGCTCAGCCTCGGGACAGTGACACAGCATGCAGGCTGCAGAGGACAGAGCCAGTGGCAGCGGGCATGAGCAGCTCTGCGGGGCTCTGAGCCTGCAGCAGCATCGGCCCCAAGGCTGCTCTACCCCTGCCTCGCTAATGGGAAGGGCTGGAGGCCTCCTAGAGCAGGGGCCATGCGGGCACAGCTGTCCCAGCAGCTGCCCCCTGGCCCGGCTGGGCCCCACTTGGGCAGGAAGGAGGCTCCCAGCCCCGGCATGGCCGAGCAGCTCCTGTCTCCTCCTGCCTCTGCTCTGATGGCACAAGAACGGAGTGGCATAAACATTGACACAGCCGCCCTCCTTGGCACAGGGCAGGTCGAACCATCTGTCACAGCACCTCCCAGAGCACATGATGGTTGCCCCGCTCTGGCCGCAGACGCAGCAGCGCTGCAAAGAGCCAAGCAGCCCCATCAGCAGCAGCAGCAGCAGCAGCAGCAGCAGCAGCAGCCTCGAGGCCTCCCCTGGCAGCCCCCCGGCTCCGGGCAGGGCACAGGATGTGGCCGCTGCCGGGTCCCAGCCCACAGAGCCGCCTGGTGGAGGAGGGAGGCTCCTGTGCCAGGGCCTCTGTGCCAGAGCTGCTGGGAACCAGACTTAGTCGAGGCTGTTGGACCGGCCTTTCTTTCCTGCTGTCTGGGCTAAGCTCTGGCAAACCTCGCCAGGCACAAATCTCCCTGCTCTCATCAGGCCCTCACCATCTGTGCTGCCCGCCGGACTGCAATTAGGAGATCTCGTGGGTGAAAGCCCAGGAGTCAAATGCGGTCCTTCTCTCGTGGAAATAGTAGAGTGAAAAGAACTGCAGGCAAGGAGAGGAGCTGATGAGGAGAGGGCGCAGCAGGAACTGCCCATCACAATGGTGGAGCGAGCACCCGGAGCCACTCAGCATGCAGAACACATGTGCACAGAGCCCACCCTTCTGCAGTTTGTCACCACATGTGTCCGGGTCAGCCTCAACACGGCGACACAGCATGCAGGCTGCAGGGGACAGGTCAATGGCACCGGGCATGAGCAGCTCTGCGCAGCTCTGAGCCTGCAGCAGCATCGGCTGCTCTGCCCCTGCCTGGCTGATGGGCAGGGCTGGAGGCCTCGCAGACCAGGGGCCATGTGGGCACAGCTGTCCCAGGAGCTGCCCCCTGGCCCGGCTGGGCCCCACTTGGGCAGGAAGGAGACTCCCAGCCCCGGCATGGCCGAGCAGTTCCTGCCTCGCCCTGCCTCTGCTCTGATGCCCACACTGCCTGCTGCCACAAGAGCCCCTGGGCCAGGCTGTCAGAGGGCTGCTTTGCCCTCACCTGCCTCCCTGGCACCAGGGCCCTCCTGCTTGCTGTCCCACAGGGCAGCTGTCGGCGGTGAGTCTCTCTCCAGGAATGATGCAGTCACCTCCAGGTGCTGTTCCTTTCTCTCTGTAGAGAAAGAAGAGTGGGGGGAGTTTGCAGAGCAGGCCCAGAGCCACGAGGGCTCTACTCCCTGCTCAGCCGTGCTCCCGTCCGCCTTCTCCTCCCGTCGTCGCGTTGAGAACACCGCAGTGTCCTCCGGCTGTTCCTCCGCTGATTCTGGAAAGGGAGAGGCAGGTCAGCCTGCAGCACAGGCTCAGAGCCCCGAGGTTTGTTTTATGTTTTAACCTGCCCACATCTCCTTCTAGGATAGGTGGAGAAAAAGGAGCAGGCTGTTAATGTTGCATCGCCTTCTACCACAAAAAGGAGCGTTTGGACCAGCTACCAGCAGAAAACACCTGTTTTCCAACAGTCCAGGACTAAAACATTGCCTTTCCAAGGAACCAGCACGAAGTCATCAGGGATCGGCATCCATTGACAGAACAATGACTTCTTTTCCTAACTACTTACTACGGAACTACTGAAAAACAGAACACTGCTTTTACTAAGTGATGGCTTCCATGAAATCTGTGCACTCAACTCCCTTTACTTGAGGGACAACTATAACAAATCCCATTATTAAATTCATAGCACTGGACAAAGGAATACCTGACTGCTTTTTAGGAGTTTAATGTACTAAGAAAATGATACAGGTGGACCTTTTTTTGGTCAAAACTTTTGAACGTATTTTCACCTTCATGTTTCTCCTGATATAGTTGAGATTATATAAGTAATTAGATTGTGTATCTTTTCAGTCTTCCCCATCATGCCCTGAATATCATGGCACAGCTTCATTTTCTTTTCATTTCTGTGGTTTCTCTCCGGTGTTTTGAACGAGATGTTTCAATATTTTGCTATCTGTGCTGCCACTCTCTCGGATCTAGGGAAGAGGGCCAAGCAGTGCCATTGTGCCGGCAGGTCCCAGCCGTCGCTCCTGCGGGCGGCCCCGGTGCAGGAGCGGCCCCGGCGCTGCCATGGCAGGGCTTCCCTCAGGCGTCGGCACTGCCAGACCGGCTCTGCCGAGCGGCCCCGGCGCTGCCATGGCAGGGCTTCCCTCAGGCGTCGGCACTGCCAGCCCGGCTCTGCCGGGGGCTCTGGCAGCGCCACGGCGCACGGCAGCTCTGGCATTGCAGCCTCGGTCAGCAGCTAGATCTGCGGCCTGGGACCCCGCAGCGGCCGCACGCTTCTCCCACAGCCCGAGCAGCACCCGCACGCTCCCAACAGCGCTGAGGGAATGCGCTCAGCGACTGCGCGGCCTCGGCTCTGGGCAGGAACCGCCCCGCCCCTCACACCCGCCCGCCCCTTCCCGCCCTCCGGCCCCGCCGCGCGGCCCCCGCGCTGTCATGGCGGCTCTCGCCCACAAGGCGGCGCCCTGAGCCCTGCACTGGCGCCGGGAACGTTCAGGCACTCTGGAAGGCGCGGGCCCGGACCTGCTGCAAACTGGGCCGTACGTCCCATTTCCTGAACAAAACAGGTCCTGACATGCCTGTGCTTTACACACTCCCAAGCCTGATCAACAAGAGGAGACATTTAACCTGTGACACGCACACATAGCAGTCTACAAGCTGGAAGTGATGGCTAAGTGTTAGAAAAGCAGAGTACTTGCTGCTAGAATTGTCTTTTAAGGCTCAGGGCTGGGCACGTTTCACTGATCTCAGACCCAGAGAGAGGTTGACAAGGCTTGGGAAGAAGGATGCCCACTGACAGTGGACACAAAGGATGCAGAATTTGGAGCAAAAAGGACATCTGCTAGAACTGGGAAGATAAGGAAAACACTCATGAAGACAATAGTCATAAGAAAAGTCAACTCAGCAAATATGCTGAGATGACCACCAGCTGGGTAAAAAAGAGTGTGATGCTTGCACGGAACAGGACTTTGGCACCAAATTATTCTGGGCCTGGCCATGGGATGGTTCTGGTCCCCAGAAGACATGAAAAGACGGCGCAGTGCAAGCGCTGGGCATTGTCCTTCAAGAACCCAGATGAAAAAGCTGGGGAGACTGTGCTGGATTCTTGTGTGGTATCTACCCCTTCCGTGGAAAATGCCAATCACTTGTTTTAAAATTTTAAAAGTCTAATAGTAATAAATTAGTTATAAAAGTAGTAATAAAAATCAGAGAAATAAGATTTTGGACAATTAGAGTTAGGACAATAAAGGACAATAAAAAAAGCAAAGAGTTACAGATGTCTGGGTGCTCTGCTCTGCCTCAGAACACACTTTGCTAACAAAGGATTAACTGTTTAAAGTAGTAGCCTGTTGCATATTCATATATCTCATCCATGATGCCAAAATTCTTTTCAAACAATGGGTGTTTTCTTGTTATTGTCAACCCCTCCCTCATCTTGTAAATCAATTGTCTTGGTCTCTCCAAGGCAACTAACCATCAGTTGCCCTGAAAAACATGCTGTTTCTCCAAGTTTCAAGGAAGGAGTGGTGAGGTGGGAGACCAGCTGAGAGCCCCAAAAGAGGGAAACCATCAAGTGACATTACTGGGCACCCAAAGGAGACTTGAGAAAGGGGGCAGGATGAATGGCTCCACGTTGAGAGGAAGCTTTGGAGATGGCTCTGCGCTGGACAGCTTGCAAATTCGAGCTCCTCTCAGAGCTGGAGGAGAGACAGCAGGAGGAGTCCTTCTGCTTCTCCAGGGCAGGAGATGGGGTCTGGGCCCTTGGACAGAGCCAGGCTCCTGTGCACATGCAGCTGGAGGCAGCCTCCAGAGAAGCACCAAGAACAGCCAGGGCTGTCCCTGCACTGCTTTTGCCCCTCTCATCAGACGACTGAGGAGAAAAGCCCCAATGGCAAGGTTCTCAGGGCAAACTTGCACCAGAAGAAGTAAAAGGGGCAGAGGTGGCCCTGGCCTCTTTCTGTCCCATGACTCCCCTGGGCTTCCACATGGAATGTTGAGCTGTGCCCATAGCAACTGTCGTTGTCTCCTGCTCCTGTGGCCGTTGGTGGAACGCTGGTGGAGCAGCGCTGCAGCAGCAGCTGCAGGATCAGCTCCTGGGCTGTCCCTGACCAGCCACCTTGTGCACTCAGCGCCTCAGCCGGCCTCTGCACCCACATCCTCGTCTCCACGTCTGCCGCCAGGCATCCCCACAGCACTTTGGGATGCCAAAGGTAAGAAAATCCTCCTTTGCCCTCAAAGCACTAACACAAGGGCAGGAGGCTCCAGCTGCCTCTCCCACCAAGCACCACACACTGGCTGCGGGCTCACTTTCCCCAGACCAGCTTCCACATGAAAGCAGGCTGCAGCTTCTGAAGGCATCATCTTGCCTCCAGGGGAAACACACACCTTTCCTTAGAGGACGTAGACAGGTGTCACAGTGCACTTGCAGGTCCTCGTCCACGCAGGACCTGATTCAAAGCTCTCGGCAGCCATTTCACTCCTAAAACTCTCTTGTGGTGACCCCAAAACAAATTGTTCATGGCTCAGCAGTTCAGGGGCTCAGTCTCTACAAATGCCCTTATGCCCTGGCTCTGCTCACACCTGCTGCAAAGCTTCAAAAGCAGAATGTGGCACTTCTCCTCTGGGATCCCTGTCATTCAGGGCATGCAAGCATTTTCCTGCGCTTCTCCTCAAACAAAGGCTTTCAACTTCAAAAATGATCTGCTATCAGCAATTCTGATAGACTTGCATAGTTACAATCGCTTCTAGATACATTCTCTTCTAATATCTTCATAGATCATTTTTTCAATGCATGTAGGGCTGCTTCTGCCTCATGCTTAGGGGCAGCTGTGAAATGCCATCTTCTGAGGAACACCATCACAGCACCACAGAAACTTCTGGCTTGGAAGGGATTCTCAAAGATGACGGAGCCCAGCTCCAGGGCCTGCCCAGGGCAGCCTCAGCAACCACACCCTGTGCCCAAGGGCAGTGTGCAAAGACTGCTGCAGCTCAGTCAGGCTTGGTGCTGTGACCCCTTCCCTGGGGAGGCTGTTGCAGTGCCCAAGCACCCTCTGGGTCAGGAAGCGTTTCCTTGTAGCCAACCTAAGCCTGCCCTGGCACATCTTCCAGGCCATTCTCCTGGCTCTTGTCAGCGGCCCCAGGACTGAAGAGACTAGTGCATGGCCTTCTGCTTCCCCTCCTGAGGAAGCTGCTGACTGCTAGAGGGTCCTGCCTAGGAAATTCCACCTCCAAAAGGCGGCAATGACACCAAAGAGAAAGGAGCTGGGACAGAGGAGCTCGGGCTTTGCAATGATGAGGAGGATGAGAAGGAAGGCTAGTGACACATCCTGAGCAGAAGGAGTTTTAACGGGAGCATTGTTTTGGTCTCTTTCAGGTGGAAAGGAGAGGCACAATCAAAAGGAAAGCAAGAGCCCACACTGAGCCGTGAGTTTTGGCCTAGGGTTAAAGGACAGCAAAGTGGAGGAATGGCCAGGAGGAGACGTGCTCTTTCAGAGTCAGGCTGGGATTGGTTCAAGCCTGTGGCTCCACAGAAAGGCTCTCTTGACCACTTGCCCTTCTTCCCTGCACCTCCTTCTTCCTTTAGACACATCAATGTTGGCAGCCACTTTCAGGCTGAGCTCCCAGAGCTGCATAGCAGACCACCAAGTGAGGATGAAGAGCCTGCAAGCCTGGTCTGGAAGCCCTGGGAGGAAGATGACTCTGACATGCAAAAACCTGACAGAGGTAGCTTTGCTTCAAGCTTTCCTTCCACCCGTGACATACTTGGGTCTTTCAAAGGACGCTTTTGCGGCAAAAGGTGGCGTTTTGCAGGCTCTGCTTCTCTCCTTCTCTGGCCCATCTTCCCGTGTAGAAGTGTGAGAGGCAAGGAGAATGCTCTGCTTTTGCAGCAGAGCAGGAAAAGGAGCAAGCATCTTGCTCTCCAAATTGCTCAGGGCCATTTGTCACTGGAGAGGGGAGATTGGGCCTCGCTTCTTATGACAGAAGCTGCTTTGAAGGGAGAGCCAGCACTGCGTGAGCCCGTGGTTCAGCTGGCGCTGTCTTTACTCTCCTTTTCCTGCTCTCCTAGCTGCTGTCTTTAGCTCCTGGGCTTTCCTTCTGCCTTGCGGGGCAACCTTTGCCCTGCCTGGCCTCAAGGCTGATTTTCGGTGCCTTTTTCTTGTGCTTGCAGTAAGAGAACTGCTGGACGTGGCCAGCTCCCGTGGCGTTGCCGGTGTGATATACAAAGCTGTGTTTCGTGTCAGGTACAAACAGGCGATGTGTGTATTTGTGATTGCGAAATGTGTGGAAATCGACAGTGGGAGAGCTGTGAATTCTAATAACTGAGGAAAATAAGACATGGGAAAAGGCCTTTGGATCTACTTTTTTGTTGTTTGCACTCAACCCTGGTTGATTAAGGAGCATTGGAATTTAAGCGTTAAGGAAATTAATGCGTTAAGGATGTTGCTTTTTTTGCTTATAGTTAATCCATAAAGAGCTCTGCAATAATAACCGTTTGAAGTATAATTTTAGAATATTACTTGTATCCTTGAAACTATAGCCTTGGAATATATATAGGAAATATGCTTATCTCATACCCTATTGAAGCAAAGAAAAACAGCTTGAGAAAAGAAGATGACCATCACTTCAATGATTTATGGGTTCGACCAAGGGAAGCTGGACATCACTGTTATTAGATTTATAGTCTCTGCAATTAACAAGTTGGACCTACATCTGAGGAGCTGGACTCTACCAGATGGGGATTCGTCTTTCTTCTGTCGGAAACTGGACCACCACCATCTGGGGATACTCCTTTAAAAACACATCCTGAGAAAAATTAAATCACAATAGTGTATAGAATTGTGATGTAATAATTTGGAAATAGAAACTGCTGAAAAATAATGAGGAGTACCCCTATAAATACTTGTAATCCTCAATTATCGATGTGCAGTTGGAGGGAAAACTTCCCCCACTGTACCCAGCGCTGTATTGCTCATACTTTACCATATTAAATAATAAATTGATTGCTGCTTGAATATTGGCCTAGTCAAGCTTCTTATTTATAACAATTTTGGTGCGTTGGCCGGGAAATTTCCAAATCCATTGAGGGAGACTCCTGATCTCAGGGAGGCGCCCCACCTTGGAGGCTTTTGCCTCCGGTGGCCCTGAGTGACGGGGAAATCTCTCAAGGAAGAGGAAATTCATAAGGTAAATTATGAGCAAAGAATTTTGAGCTCCCGTAGTAGACTGCAGTGAATTCACCTGTAATAACTCGTGCACGAAGACCCAGGCGAGAAAAGGAAGCTGTAAGTATCGCTTGGTTAGGTGGGATAAGAACGGGTGTAGGTGTGTAAGAGTGTGAATGGTGTGTGTATGAGACGTGACCTGGTCACGACACGAGAGCGGAGTTCTTCTAACCTCGGTTCCGCTACCCCGCGAGGGGGGCGGCAAGTGAAGGAACAAAGCGTGTGGAGGAGGATTTTCTGTATATAAAAGGTCGGGGGGGGGTGAGATAAGATAACAGTACGGGGAAGATTTTTTTCTTTTCCTTGTAAAAATCAGAGGCAGGCAAGAGCTGTTAGAAGGGACTTTTTATTAAGGAAATTCCTGACAAGAAGGGACTAAGGTCTGAGCAAGTGAGAGAACACCTGTTCGGGAAAATGGGTAAATGCCAAAGCAAAAACCCAGGAGCTGGTATAAACCAGCAGGAAAATAAAGGTACTGAAGGTACTGGAAAAAGAGGGAGCATTTTGCCAGATATACCCCAGGACAGCCCCCTTGGGGTAATGTTAAAATCGTGGGATAAATGTGAATCCAGAAGAGGAAAAAGTAAGGAGAAAATGATTCAGTATTGTATGGTAGAATGGACTAGGGAAATGATCCGACCTGATAATTTATACTGGCCAATGTACAGGTCATCTGAAGGGTGGATCTGTAAGGCCTTGAATGCCTATGTAAACAAAAAGGACCCTATTAATCGAGAAGAAAGCGATTATGCTGCTTTATGGCATGGGTCCTGGCCTACTCCCTTGTATGCATTGAAAACCAAAAAGGAAAAGAATCAGTGGGACCCCTTAGATAACCTTCCCCCCCCTTATCTACCACAACCAGCTGCACTGGTAGAGGTGCCTCATCTAGCACCCAATCCAGCACCCCTCGCACCACAAGCCCCGGTGGCTCCACTCACACTACCACAAGCCCCGGAGGCTCCACTCACACTACCCCAAGCCCCGGTGGCTCCACTCACACTACCCCAAGCCCCGGTGGCTCCACTCACACTACCACAAGCCCCGGTGGCTCCACTCACACTACCCCAAGCCCCGGTGGCTCCACTCACACTACCCCAAGCCCCGGTGGCTCCGCTCACACTACCACAAGCCCCGGTGGCTCCGCTCCCGGTACTTGATTCACCACCAGCACACAGAACGAGAAGCCAGGAAAAGGCACGAGCAGAAAGCAGTGGGGATGGCAATAAAGAAGGGAAGGGGGGGCAGCTGTACCCATTAAGGGAGGTACCATTAGTTGGAAATCAAGGGGGACCAGTAATTGGTTATGTGTCAGCACCCCTGAACACTGGAGATGTAAGAGCTTTTAAAAAAGAAATGGGAAGGTTACTTGAAGATCCTCTGGGGGTGTCTGAAAGGTTAGATCAGTTTCTGGGACCCAGCATTTACACCTGGGCGGAGATTCAGTCAATTTTAAGTATTTTATTTACAGCAGAAGAGAGGCAGCTGATAAGACAGGCTGGCATGAGAATTTGGGATAGGGACCATCAGCAGGGACCTTTAGGAGAAATAAAATGGCCCCTGGCAGCCCCTAACTGGGACCACAACAATGACCAGGATAGGCAGAATATGATGGATCTCAGGAATATAATTATTCAGGGAATTCGAGAAGCAGTCCCCAGAGGGCAAAATATTAGCAAGGCCCTGAATGAACGCCAAGGGAAAGATGAGTCACCCATAGATTGGTTAGAAAGAATAAGAAAGAGTATACAAATGTATTCAGGATTAGATCCTGATACAGCAGTGGGGGAATCAAAACTCAGTTTGTGGCTAAGTCCTGGGAGGATATAAGAAGGAAACTGGAAAAGTTAGACGGCTGGCAGGAGAGAAGTTTGCAAGAATTGTTAAGGGAAGCACAGAGAGTTTATGTCCGCAGAGACGAAGAAAAGGCCAAAGCTAAAGCTAAGGTTTTCGTGGGTGCGGTAAAGGAGGTTCAGAATGGTGGTGCATCTTCAAGAAAGGCAAAAACCACGAGAAAAATAGCAGGTGAGGGTTCTAAAAGACCTACCTGCTTTTACTGTGGTATGGAAGGACATGTTCAAGGGTGATAGAAGGGAAAAGAAATTCAGGATATGCTATTGTAGAAGGAGAAAATATGTCTGTGATAGAGAGAAGAAAAATAAGTTCTAGCTGGTCAGCTCAGGCTTGTGAATTATTTGCTTTATACCGAGCTTTAGAACTTTTAAAAGATAAGGTGGGGACTATTTACACAGACTCAAAATATGCTTTTAGAATTGTGCACACATTTGGAAAAATCTGGATGGAAAGAGGTTTGATAAACACTCAAGGGAAGAAACTGATCCATCAGGAGTTAATAATCAGAGTGCTTGAAGCCCTGAAAGGACCTAAGAGAATAGCTGTAGTACATGTAAGAGGTCATCAGCGGGGGTCAAGCTACTTAGTGAGAGGAAACAACACAGCTGATCAAGCTGCAAAGGAGGCAGCATGTACACTAAGAGAAACTATCCAGCTGAACACTATAGCGGAAATTCGAGAGGAGCTGCCAAAAAGCTATAGTATTCAAGAGGAAGAAGCTATAAAAAGATTAGAAGTTAAGAAAGAACTGGGAAAGTGAGTTTTATCAGATGGGAGAGAGATTTTACCTAAGGCTTACGCTAGAAGAATTCTAAGCCAGTTACACCAGCGTACTCATTGGGGAACAAGAGCCTTATGTGATCATTTTCTAAAATATTATGGATGCATTGGAATTTTTGAGATAGCAAAACAAATAACACAGGGGTGTTTGACATGTCAAAAGGTTAACAAAAAAGTAATGAGACAAGCTCCAACTGGTGGTAAAAAAAAATTGCCTATAGACCATTCGAAAGGGTTCAGGTAGATTATACCGAATTACCAAGGGTGGGCAGATGGAAATACTTGTTGGTATTAGTAGATCAATTAACTCATTGGGTGGAGGCCTACCCGGCTGCCCGAGCCACAGCAAAGTTTGTAGTTAAAATATTGTTGGAACAAATCATTCCTCGATTCGGGGTTATCAGAGCCATCGATTCTGATCAGGGCTCCCACTTTACTTCCAGCATTATAAAAGGAGTAACACAGGCTGTGGGTATTTCCTGGGAATATCACACCCCTTGGCACCCCCAGAGCTCTGAGAGGGTGGAAAGAATGAACCAGACTATAAAACAACAATTAACAAAATTAATGATTGAGACCCAAATGTCATGGGTAAAATGTTTACCTTTAGCATTGCTTAATATAAGGACACTTCCAAATGCAGATACAGGACTTTCTGCATATGAGATGCTTTATGGAATGCCTTATTCCCAAGAAATACCCCAAACATCAGTAGTCATAGCTGATATGACTATTCAAAAATACATCCAGAAGATGGGACAACATGTCCTAGAACTAAGGGAAAAAGGGGTAATTGCTCAATCAGCCCCTCTTGGATTTAGTATACACCAAATAAAACCGGGTGACTGGGTACTGATTAAAAGCTGGAAAGAAGAAAGTTTGTCTCCTAGGTGGGAAGGTCCATATTTAACTTTGCTGACCACTGATACAGCTGTCCGAACTGCGGAAAAAGGCTGGACCCACGCGTCGCGGGTCAAAGGACCAGCAGAACCACCGACAGAGACAGAACCATTGACAGAGACGCCTGCTGAATCCCAGTGGAGAATTGCATCTACCCCTGGAGAACTGAAAATCAAGTTAAAAAAAGACTGATGTATGTCACGAAAACGCTCCTACCTTAGGCTGCAACCCCAAGTGTACTCACGAGAAGTAGAATGTTCTACTCCAAACTGTAAGTGTTATCCATGGAGTTGTTTTAAGTGTATAGAGTGTGAAGAATTTTGGTATACAAACCTACCAAGGGGACAGATCCCTAATGCTCTCTGCTGTAATTGTAGAAAAGAAATAGAAAAAGAAACTGATAAAACTTTGTAGACTGCAGTAAGGAAAGGATATATTAAAACAAGTGATAAAGATTGGTGGAGAACTTGGGTACACGGAACAAGAGCAGGAATTGATTTGCAAGAAATACCGAAGGCAAAATTAGAAAAAGTAGAGTGTGACAGGGGTAATTGGATACCGGACGAATATCAAATTAAAGCAAAAGAGTGGCAAGAAGCCAAGTATCACTAGAAGAGAGGGAGGCACATACACCAACCCTATTGTAGTCGCACATCCCCTGAACTTAAGGGCCAATTAGCCTAAATTAAAACGAATCGGGCCACAACCACGATAAATATCTGAAGGCTCGTGAGGCCAAAAGCAAAAATGAAATGAAATATATCAGTGACTAAATCCCAAGGTATAAACTCTGCTACCGAGAAGATCTACATCTCGGCCCTTGGATGCAACCCAAGGGGCCTTGAGAGAGGTAGAGAGTTGAACCCACTGAGGATTATTTTCACTGTATTGATCATTGCATCTCAGGGAATGGGCCTTAATAGCCTCACTCCTGAGCTCCACATAATCCATGAGCGAGCTGCAGGATCAGAGCCTATTGCTCCGGCTGTCTGTGACAAATGCAATCATACTGTCTGGATTGGGGGAAAAATGGAATTGATGTTCGTGGCACATTCCCATGTTAGTGAAGTGTGCTATGACCACAACAAATTAAAGATGTGCACTATGGGTGGTAAATTATACTGGGTTGGAGAAAATTTAAAACATGGACTGAAAGTTTCTCCCAAGGATGGGCCCGTGTTAACCAACCTTCTGAAAGATGATGATAAACGAATTTGTCTGCGATACTCAAAATTCTTTTGTTTAGCAAAAGACAGAGAAGGGAGAGACCCAGAGAGTAAAATAAAACAAATTACTCAAAAACTACAAAAGCAAGAATCCGAGGTAAAAAGGAAAAGAGTGGAACAAGAAAGGCTAAAGAAATTAAGTGAACAATACAAACAGCTAGAACAGCAGTATGGGGATTGGAGATTTCTGACTTCAAATAGGAACCTTTTTGTAGATCTAATGCAAGAAATTGCCACAGAATTAGAGTTATCCAACTGTTGGATTTGTGGGGGATTAAAATCAGCTGAAAAATGGCCATGGAGAGGTGAGAGTCTAGCTCCAGAGCAATTTTTAAAATGGAACCATACTCAAATTTCCAAAACATTGAAACGGCCTGAGGGATAGATTTTAAACCATCGAATAATTGAGACAGTTTGCATCAGCAGGGAGGGGAGAAGATACACTGAAGTGGTAGGGTACACTCCCTGCACATCTACTTTAACAGTAAATTCAAACAATAACACTAGAACCTGGCAGCCAGCACTTCCTGCCGGATACTGGAGCCTAATTAAAGAGAAAAATTGCGAATGGAACAACAAAATGAAGTTGTGCTGGCATAAAAGTCCTGGAGCTAACCCTTACCTATCCCTGGAGACCCTAAGAATGTACTAGGAAAAACCTGAGGCGGTAAATGACCCATAGATAAGGTTCCTGATATTGTGCTCATTAGCTGGGTTATTGTTTCTACCTTGCCTTATTCCATGTTTTATCAGACTAATCCACTCAGTTATACAAAGCATGCAAATTGCAGTAATGCCTGCCGACTCAGAATTGGCTACTGGAGAAATTGGTCGATTTGAGAAAACAGCTAAGGTAACTAAAATAATGAAACTGAAGAAAGGAGACCAAAAAGAGAAAGCTTCCAAAGTTTTGGCTAGATTTGAAGCCCAGACACGAATGAGTAAGATAAATGAAAATTTATACAAGCAGAGGGGGGACTGTGATATACAAAGCTGTGTTTCGTGTCAGGTACAAACAGGCGATGTGTGTATTTGTGATTGCGAAATGTGTGGAAATCGACAGTGGGAGAGCTGTGAATTCTAATAACTGAGGAAAATAAGACATGGGAAAAGGCCTTTGGATCTACTTTTTTGTTGTTTGCACTCAACCCTGGTTGATTAAGGAGCATTGGAATTTAAGCGTTAAGGAAATTAATGCGTTAAGGATGTTGCTTTTTTTGCTTATAGTTAATCCATAAAGAGCTCTGCAATAATAACCGTTTGAAGTATAATTTTAGAATATTACTTGTATCCTTGAAACTATAGCCTTGGAATATATATAGGAAATATGCTTATCTCATACCCTATTGAAGCAAAGAAAAACAGCTTGAGAAAAGAAGATGACCATCACTTCAATGATTTATGGGTTCGACCAAGGGAAGCTGGACATCACTGTTATTAGATTTATAGTCTCTGCAATTAACAAGTTGGACCTACATCTGAGGAGCTGGACTCTACCAGATGGGGATTCGTCTTTCTTCTGTCGGAAACTAGACCACCACCATCTGGGGATACTCCTTTAAAAACACATCCTGAGAAAAACTAAATCACAATAGTGTATAGAATTGTGATGTAATAATTTGGAAATAGAAACTGCTGAAAAATAATGAGGAGTACCCCTATAAATACTTGTAATCCTCAATTATCGATGTGCAGTTGGAGGGAAAACTTCCCCCACTGTACCCAGCGCTGTATTGCTCATACTTTACCATATTAAATAATAAATTGATTGCTGCTTGAATATTGGCCTAGTCAAGCTTCTTATTTATAACACCGGGGCAGCAGCTAACCTGGAGGGCGCCCTGCACTGCCTGCACCAGGCACGCGGCAGCGTTCCAGTAAGAGGCGGCTGCTTGGGCGCAGAGAAGAGGAGAGGGCACAGGGAATGCAGAAGGGGCGGCCACTGGGACAGCCTTTCCTGGCTGCTCTTTGAAGAAGGCTCTTAACAGGGAGCAGAGCACTTGCTGCCTGCTGTGTCTCCTCCAGCTGCACCAGGGCTCAGCCCAGACGGCTCCAGCAGGGACAATCTCCCTCCTGGAGGCGGCGGCGGCGCAAGCTCCTGCAGCCTGCTGCCTTGTAAATCGCCCGGAGATCTGGCTTCTCCAAGACATTTGGAGGGCAAATTGCTAGAAGCCTCAGTCAGCTGAGGCCATTCTGGGTGCAGGAGCAGCAAAATCATTAGGTTGCTGAGCAAAATGCCACTCTTGGGGACCAGGATCAAAGGCTTGGGCAGCAAAAACTAGCGACTGGGAGCAAATGACAGTGTTTCACCCACATGGCATACAGTGGCTTGAAAGTGTGAAGAGGCAAAAGAGCTGAAAGGCCGCGTCTGTGATTTTGGGCTCATTTTGAATGTGCTGTGGTGGCTAAAGCCTTCTAACCCTTTTGATCTTGCAGGAGGTTCTGGAGATGTTGCTCTCAGGGGGGCCTCCAAGAGCTGCAGGCCATGCCATGGCTGATTATCATTACGCAGGTAAGCAAAGCAGAGCTTCTTCCTTCACTGACAGCTGCTGCCGTCCCCTTCATTCTTGTGGCAAGCCTTTCTGCTTCAACAAACTGTGCTTAACAGCAGCACAAGGTCTTGTCTTCTCGGGGGCTGGGGAAAGCACCAGCATCTAGTCCTTCCGCTTGACTTCTTTTCCAATCCTTTTCCCGGGGGAATGCATGCTCCTGTCTTCACTACCTTCTGAGGGAGCAGACACCTACACACACGTCAATGAGGGCCTGCCAGGATTTTCTGTCGGCAGCCAGCGGGATCTGCTTCACGTGCATCAAGAGATCCATTCACCTGTTGCTTTTTATTGCCAGGCTCTGATAGATGGACACCTGAGGAGAAGGAGTCCTTCCAAAAGGCTTTCCACACCTACGGCAAGGATTTTCATCTCATCCACAAGCAGGTAAAGCCACAGGACATTCTTTAGCCGAGCAGTTCATCAGGAGGAAAGCTGGCTTATTTCTGCTAGCAAACACTGGCCTTCAGTCTCTCTCTTCTCAGGTCCCAAGTATCTTCAAGTAGGAACAAAACGGGACATCAAAGGCCTGTGTGAAAAGGATGATCCTGCCTCTCCAGCCCTTTTCTCCAAGCTCTTGTGGAAGATGAAGCTTGATTCTGTCAGGCCCTTCGCACAGCTTTGCTGCTGCTTCCACAAGACCTCGTGCTGCCATAACTGGAGTGAAGCGGGAAAGAAGAAGTGTGCTAGATGGATTTGTTGTTGATCTGTGCATGACGTGTGTTACCACCTAGCATAAGACACGGTTTACTACATTGCTTGATGCCTCTCTTTCTCCATGTTGATTTCATTTGACACCCTACTCCTTTTCCTTCATGATTTCACTTCCTAGTTTCCTCCATATTCGACTTTTCCCCCAATGCACCCTACTCCACTTTAGACTCCTTCTTTTTCTCTTGACAACAGATCCAGACTAAGACCGTGGCACAGTGTGTGGAGTACTACTACTCTTGGAAAAAGGAGCATCAACTTGCCAGCACTCTTGCTCAGGTGAGGGGGAAGAAAGTCGAGACGTGCCAGGAGGGTGGAGAAACTGAGGGAAGGGGAGAAAACCTGCTGGCCAGCCATGTCAGACGCCGCTTTGCCAGGATGGCATCGTCCCATGCCATGGGAAAGGCACAGCAGAGGCTGCCCAGGGCTTCCTCATGCTGCTGCCCTGAAAGACGCAATTCTGGAGCGTAACTTTGAGCCAAGAAAGCAGCACTGCTGCCAAAATGGGCCTTGACTCTCTACAGATGGCTTTCTCAAGGGCTGGCACCCTCGCTGACTCCAATCACACCCTTCATTCCCCACTGCTTGCTGACATCAGCAATCCGGGCTGCCTTCGTGGATATGCTGCAGATTTTCAGGGAGATTTTGTAGCATGCCAGCATCCTCCCCAAGAAGCAGCTGCCGCTGCTGCGGCTCCCCTAAAACTTTCCTTACCGGCAAAGAGCAATTTGGTTCACATAGCGAGAGAGAGAGAGAGAGAGATTCTTTTGGGTTGTATAAAATGCCTAACCATGTGTCTTCCCTAAGTTGACTGCATTTCAATCCCATTCCCTAGACATTTATGGAAATGTCAAACCCTCATATTTATCCCAGCCCTTTGGCCTGTAGAAAACAGGAGTATTTCCCTCCAAGCTCTGGCTTGGCAGCCCGCTGCAGCCCACTGGCAAAAAACACAGCCGTTTCCTCAGCTCTTGATGGTTTGGAAGGATTTGCTTAGGCCAATAGATTTTTCTGCTGGATGCCCTGATTTCCAGCTTGCTGAGAGGAAGGAAAGATTGATAAGGATTCTTTGATTTCCAGGGTGTGGACCAAGCAAAAAGCAGCAAAAGCCCCCCCAGAAAGGAGAATGGGGAGACAGGCAAGAGAAGCCGCAAGAGGGCTCGCAGCGCCGACTGTCCCTGCTGCCAACCGCGCCAGCCGCCCCGTTGGGCGGGAGGCCCCTTTCCCTGCGGGCAGTGCAAATGCTGCGCAAGTTCCTCCTCTTTCTGCTCAAAGCTGCGCCTTTGGAATAAAACAGGCTGACCCTTTCCATCGGCACCGCAGGGCAAGCTGGGGGCACTTGCAGCATGGCCCCTCGCAGCTGTGCTCAAGCTTACAAGCCACCTCTAACCCAAAGAGCTTCCTTCAAACCCAGCATTCACCATGAAACCTTGCCGTGCCCCAACAAGACACAGTTCATGCAAGTGTAGGAATAGATCCATCCAAGCTTGCTTTGATGCTGCTGGGCAAATTCAAAATAGGATGCAGCAAAAGGAGGAAGACTTTTCAAGGCACTGGAACAAGAAAGATCGCACTCATGGTGCTGATCCATTAACAAATGTGCCACTGCCCAAAAAATCAGAAATTCACACTAAAACCCAGATCTTGGCCCTTGCTCGAATGATGTCTACTAAACTGACCAGTGGATGGTTTGTTTCCTATCTTCCAGGGTGTTTGAAACCATGAAGGAAAGGAACAAACACAGGAGAAGACATCGGCCTCGCAAGGAAGCAGAGCCTCTCCCCAAGAAGACAAGGCCAAATTAGACAAGGCTGCAGTTTGTCCAGGGCCAGCAAATGTTAGGCGTCCATAAGACTAGATAGGAAGGATAGGAAGAAGAGACTGTTTTCTAAGTTTCTAGGCTTGTTGAATTAGTTAGTTGACATGATAGGAATCCCTTTTAGGAATCTCCTTAATATATTAGTTAAGATACATTAGGATTATTCAAGGTTTATTAGTAGTATTAGATTTATCAGCAAATGGAAGAGGTTTGGTGTTGGCTACGCTCCGTCTTTTGTCCTTTTGCCTTTGTTGAGACACAATGTGTCTTTATCATTAAACCACGTTTGTTCCATTTTGTCTTTTTGTCTGTATGAAATCACTCCAGCACTGCTTGTTCCATTTGCCTGCTGCTTCAAACAGGGCACTTGCCCTGAGAGAAGAATCTGGGCACGCGCCACCTCCCCGTGGCCCAGCCCCTTGCTCAGCTGGCGAAGGACTTGCAAAGGTGTGTCTCCTTTACTGCCAGTGAAATAACGCTGGGGCTTCATCCTTTGATTCCTAAAGCTCTCAGCTGGGAATAGAAAGGGAGGCTTTGTTTAATCCAATGGATTGGATCTAAAGCAGTGCTCTGGTCTCACCATCTTTCCTGGCGTAAAAGCAGCGGCTTTAGTCCTTTCTGTAGCCCAGCAACATCACTTTGTTTCATTTTGGATGACTGATGGACCTGACCACCTTGGAGGACCTTTCTAACCTCTCCGATTCTATCCAATTCATATCCACATGCACCACCAAGGCAACAGGAGTTCAGTTTCAGTTTCTCTTTCAAGGACCAGTCTCTAGCTCTGGGTCTTCAGAAATCTCCTTAGCTAAAGCAGAGCGGGTGTGATCCTTCTCCTCTCACTTCTCACAGCTTAGGGATTTGCAGCAAAGAAGAATCAAAGTCACGCTTTTATCTAGCCCAGCAAATGGCACTGCCTAGCAAGGCTTTGGTGGCAGGGGCTGTGGAGGGTGGAGACGGGGTGAGGGAGGGGGCAATTGCCAGGCTGCTTGTGGGAAGCCGAGGGAAGCTTGTCCTTGTGTGATGGAGCCGGTGCAGCTGGGCTTTGGAGCCTCCAAAGTATCTGCGTTGCAGTGGGACTTGTTCCATCTGCGGCCTCACTTTGCTGGCGTGTGGCTAACGGGCAGGCTGGGAAGGAAGCAAGATTGGGACTGAAGCAAGATTTGCTTTTCCTTAACCATAGGCAGGAAAGCAGCAAAACTGGCCGGCTTTTGTCATATCTGGGATCTAGGCATTAAAACAAACCTGAGGGCCATCAGTGAGGAAAGGTAATTCTGGTAGTGTTCCCCGATGACAGGAATCCCAGAGTCTTTGCAGATAAGCACCTAGCTTCTCCAAGGCAGCTGGAAGAGGGATATAGAAATTCTGCATTCATGGTTGCTACAGAAATGCCGGCGTGCTGCACTTGTGTGTGTCTGTCCCCATCAGTTGCCCTGAAAAACATGCTGTTTCTCCAAGTTTCAAGGAAGGAGTGATGAGGTGGGAGACCAGCTGAGAGCCCCAAAAGAGGGAAACCATCAAGTGACATTACTGGGCACCCAAAGGAGACTTGAGAACAGGGGCAGGATGAATGGCTCCACGTTGAGAGGAAGCTTTGGAGATGGCTCTGTGCTGGACAGCTTGCAAATTCTAGCTCCTCTCAGAGCTGGAGGAGAGCCAGCGGGAGGAGTCCTTCTGCTTCTCCAGGGCAGGAGATGAGGTCTGGGCCCTTGCACAGAGCCAGGCTCCTGTGCACATTCAGCTGGAGGCAGCCTCCAGAGAAGCACCAAGAACAGCCAGGGCTGTCCCTGCACTGCTTTTGCCCCTCTCATCAGACGACTGAGGAGAAAAGCCCCAATGGCAAGGTTCTCAGAGCAAACTTGCACCAGAAGAAGTAAAAGGGGCAGAGGTGGCCCTGGCCTCTTTCTGTCCCATGACTCCCCTGGGCTTCTACATGGAATGTTGAGCTGTGCCCATAGCAACTGTCGTTGTCTCCTGCTCCTGTGGCCGTTGGTGGAACGCTGGTGGAGCAGCGCTGCAGCAGCAGCTGCAGGATCAGCTCCTGGGCTGTCCCTGACCAGCCACCTTGTGCACTCAGCGCCTCAGCCGGCCTCTGCACCGACATCCTCGTCTCCACGTCTGCCGCCAGGCATCCCCACAGCACTTTGGCATGTCAAAGGTAAGAAAATCCCCCTTTGCCCTCAAAGCACTAACACAAGGGCAGGAGGCTCCAGCTGCCTCTCCCACCAAGTACCACACACTGGCTGCGTGCTCACTTTCCCCAGACCAGCTTCCACGTGAAAGCAGGCTGCAGCTTCTGAAGGCATCATCTTGCCTCCAGGAAAAACACACACCTGTCCTTAGAGGACGTAGACAGGTGTCACAGTGCACTTGCAGGTCCTCATCCAAGGAGGACCTGATTCAAAGCTCTCGGCAGCCATTTCACTCCTAAAACTCTCTTGTGGTGACCCCAAAACAAATTGTTCATGGCTCAGCAGTTCAGGGGCTCAGTCTCTACAAATGCCCTTATGCCCTGACTCTGCTCACACCTGCTGCAAAGCTTCAAAAGCGGAATGTGGGACT